>JACCPG010001555.1:0-69355 GCA_016069955.1 Drepana arcuata
CGTTCACAACCGTATATCTGTAATCGAATCAAGACATGTATTTTGTATAATAATAATTTTAAGGTAGCTTAGTCTGTTTCTGGGCTTTGAGCTCAGTTTGGGAACCTTAATTTATCCCATTACTTTGTCACTAACTATATACCTATAGATATTTTATAAATTTTATTTTATTTAATAATAGATACCTATAATATTTGTATATTAAGACAAATATTATTTAACCTTATTGAACTTACCAATGGGGTATTGTAGAAGAGACCAAAGATCATTCTTGGCAATAGTGGAAACACAACATTTTTAAAACATACAACTTTCCCTCGAAATTGTTTCAAGTCCCATATTGGATTTGCTGTAAAAGCTTTAAAGGCATCTTTGAATGCGGAATCATATGTAAATGTCTCCCAAACTAGAATGTGATTATCTCTTGAAAAGGTTGATGGATGTGTGGAGTTCACATGAAGAGATGCATATAAGTTGAAGAAGTCACAAAAATGGTGATACATGTTCACACCTGCAATCATCAAAACATGAAATAATACCTAAATGCTAAAAGTATTATAACTTGGCTTATTTATTTTTTAAATATTGCTTACTTGCGTCTAGCTTCATTATATATGTTGGTTTCTCAATTATTATATCACACATTCCATCTGCAATTGGTTTTTGAGGAGTCTTTATAAAATTAACCATTTCTGGAGCCCAAGACTGCAGTGCACTTATGTGTTCAGACTCCTTTTTGAGTCTTTCAGTGTAAAAATTGCAATGTCCTCCTGAAAAATTAACCATAATTTTTCACTTAAGAAGTTTTTTATGAACCGGTAGCGTCTATTGGTATTTATCATGCATTTTTTTTTAGTTAGAACTCAGGCCCCACATTTTAATTTATGAATGAATAATTTATCCCTGACCAAAAAACCTAAATTGTTTGTTCTTATTTGTTCTTATCTATTAAATTTGTAGAATTATGTAAAGCGATCTTATTTAGAACACACATTTCTTTTATAACATGAAATAAAAAATATTTTTTGGAGGTGAGAGGAGAGGCCTTTGCGCAACAGCAGGATGTACCAGTATAGTTAGTTTGTTCATTTTGAAACCTTATTACTTAAATACTATTCTATATAATCTCATCTATAAATACTATTTAAACTATACCTATTTGGCCAGGCCCAAGGATATCCATTTTATAACGCAAATTGTCTCCACGCCCCACTAATCCTGTGAAATTCAGCATCATATTTCTGCCCCTACAAAACCTAAAAAGAGAAGTATGATGTATCACAGTGTTTTTTCAGTATAAGCAGATGAATTACAATAACATTTCACTCAATCTCCTCATACAATGTTGCTCCTCTAGAAGTGATCTCATTTTCTAATATAACGATCAGAAAATATGTAGTGCCAAATATTAAGAATTTTCTTTACAGCTATTTACGTAAAATTAGGGGTCCCCAGGGGGGGCGTATCCCTTGATCTCTTAGGGCTTCTTGTTATATTATTATGTAGAGGTAAAACTGTGAAGTAAAATTCTTTTGGGACTTATATAAAACACAAGTATATGTATATATAAAAACTACCTTAAATATTTTGAGCATTCTAATGATGTATCATCAGGATATGATGCCTCACACATAACCATCAAATCCTCTATTTGTTCCTTCACATAACCTGTAAGCAGTGGAGTTAAAATTATAAAGCAATTTTGTGGCACATATAACAGTCCTACCGACAGTCAGACCACTCAGATAAACATTAGGGGACTCTAAACAAAATACAAATACATGATTGATAGTACATCAAGAGTGCATGAATTCTTTACACAGCAATTCCTATCAATATCAACATAATGTCAGCAGAGCATTGCAAGTGTAGGCTGTGAGTTGTGTTATTGCACTCCCTTATCACATAGCAGGCTGTATGCTTGTTGCTACATTTAGAGTACAAAAAAACAGTTTGATTGTTTTAGCAGGTGGGATGGAACTCACAGCTTTCAATACAGAAGGCACTAAAAATGCAGTAAGTCAAAAGGCACTTACCAAAATCAGCTTGAGTATAAAATGTATCATACTGAGCTTCCTTAGATTTAACCCAACCTCTATGATCTCCAGGACAATTTGGTTTCACATGATAAGAGTGATCCTTGATGCAGTGGCGCTCATAGCCCCAACAGGCTCCAGTTCCAATCATATCTTTATAGGCACATTGAGGATCATCGCTACAGGACTTGGCAACGGTGGGAAATGTATTAAAAACATACCTCACATGTTCAGGTGGGATGTTTAAATGTTTATAAGTTATCGAATTTGTATTAGTGTTTACTATTAAAACTAACAATAACCATAATAGAGTCATCATGTCACTGAATTTGGTTGGCATTTGGCACTATTGTTAACTTAATTCTGCTTGTTGTATAATTTGAATATTCGTTTCGTTGAATGCAATCACAGAGACACAGAACACAATTATCCATTCCAATGCAAATAGAAATAACATGACAATCGGGCGGGCCTGAGATTGACGGAATAAGATCAAACTCGTCGCCAGGTCGTCATTACTCCAACATTAATATTTTTAAGGTTGTCGATGTATGTATATTCCTTGTTTTAAAATCTTACATAATACAACAAACTTTTACTATAAAAGACATATAGCACTGTTATTCAAAAATTAATATCTCCAAATAAACATTATTTATTTTATTCCAGTGTCACCACTGTGCCATTGTATAACGGTTTTCCATGGATTCATTTTATATACCTATGTGATGACGCAAATAAAATTTTACTAAAATGGCAAGGCAAGGTGATTTCTTAAGGTACTCACTACCCACCCAGTAGGCGCAGTCCATTTTAGTATACTACTAGAACTATAATATACAGATCAATTACGGAGCAGATATCCGAACAAAGCTAACACAACTCTGTGGCCTCCTTGAGTGCTATGCTACCGATTCTCGTAACCAGATGTCACTACTAATTTCGCGCCTTTTCCGGTATCCGGCTGTTTTGTATACCACGTGAACAGCATCCACAAGTTCTTCAACCAATCAGCTGGTAGGTTTGATGTCTTAAAAGTCAAGCCCGCCTCCTGTCTGTATCGTCCGTTTTAGTGATAGTGATAAACGAGTACTTTAATTTGTATTAAAATGGTTATGATCAATTATAGTAACACCTACGTGGAAAGACGTGTTTTATAAGTGATTTTTAGAGCGTCATAGTTAAAAGAATACGATATCTTACATCAAACCTAACCCAAAACAAAAGTAATGTCGCCATTTTGACCTGTGATTGGGGACCAAATCCTTAACCATTTTCTATTTTAACTTGTTTATTACTAATTAATAACAGGTTACGGTGAGATCCCTTTATAAATGGATGAACAGTCGTTTGAAATGCGAAGAAAATGTCTCAAACAAATAGTACTGTAAATTTTATTATACACGACGCTAATGGTTAGCAGCTATGTTCTTTTCGTTATTTTTAGTTTTTTTACAGGTATATCTAATTCTAGATTTATTGATTCTTGTAATACAGTCACTGAATTCTAGGCCTCTGATCTGTGCTGTTATTATCAGTTTTCACGACGTACAGGTGACAATACGTATGATTTTAGTTGATACTGCTGATGATCCAGCAAAGTTTTGCTTAGTAATAGTAAGCCTTAGTCTTCGAAGTACGATTATGAGTGCGGTATTAATTATAAGTAAATCAATCTCTATCAACATTATGAACAAATATATTGTCTGTCTTCTCAAGCCTATATAAGTAGGATAGCTCACCACAATCTTACTGCAATTAAAAGTTATCATTCAAGCAGTATAACCTGGGGCTGGCTGTTTCTTTAAGTAAATATTTTATTTTTAGGTCAGCCGCAAATGGTGAAAGTAGTACAGAACGGGAAAAATCAGTCCCCTGCTCAAATAAAAGCAAAACCTAAAAATACACCTGTAAAGGTTCTCAAATTGGCAACTGCCATTGAGGGTGTTAAGGTGAGAATATTTATTGGATCTGTTGAATTAGAATATTAAACACCATTTTAAAGCAATATTTGATTTGATTTTATATTACCACTTATATATATTAACACCATATTTACTTAATTTTGTATTTGTAGCTCTGTTCATTTTGATGTCATAGAAATATACTAAGTAAACACCTTTATTGTCCACAATATAATAAATCACATACAATATTGAACAAGATACCAATACTGTACTTTATCTCCTTTTAGATGAATAATAAGTTATTTCCATTAATTGCCTTTTAATAAAAGATGCAAATATAGAGTTGTATACCAATAAAAAAAAAGTTGCAAAAGGCAATTGGGTACTAGCTTTAAACAATATTAAGGAATATATAAAAGAAAATAATAATGGAAGATTTACAAAAGTTGTACTTTTTGATTAATTAAAATCAATTTTTTTTTTTGCAGACTCCAGTGTATCGAACTGTTAAACTGACAGGCCTTAAATCTGCATCAAGTAAGTGGTACTTAATATCCAACAATGTACCTAAATGCTGACCATGTTGAGTGACATATGTGTATTCTTATTTCCAGAGTTCTTGCAGGTGCCTGTTGAGAGTTTTACCAATTTTCAAAATATTATACCTAAAGTTGAACCTGTTGATCCTGAAGAAGACGAAGTAAGTATTTAACTTGCAGTAATGTATGTAAATAATACCAAAAACAGTTTGTTATCCTTCCAACCTTACCCTTAAAATTCAATCAAGTTTCAAGTATTGTTATGTGAGTGATAAGGTATTTTAAACATGTATTGAACTGCAATGCTATTTTTCAGGTAGAAGAACAAGAGGCCCTTACTGAACTGAAATTTATACAGCCTGCAGGTGAACCCACGCCTGCAGCATACCCTGAGAGTTCCAAGACTAGTGCTAGTCCATCACTTGGCTTTAGCACTGTTATGACGTCTAGACGACGCCATGACTCCGACAATGACCCTCCAGTTGAATAGTAAGTAGACTGACTAATAACAGAGTTTATTTTTTTTTGTTTTATGGAAATACTTGTATAAATAACTTCAGGTTCCACAGACACAGTAAAAAAAACATCAAGTAAAAATGTTTATCATATCATCCTGTCATCCATCCCATACATTTTCATTTGATTGTTATTTTTTTAACTTTATAGTATATATGAACAAATCAACTGCATCATTTCACCCATTTATAATTTAATGGTGTAGGTCTATACAAACCACTCTCAAACAATTATTTATTATAAATCCACTTTAGGTGTTCAATTACCTATGTTGATATTGAGTAGTTTTTTTCTCTGCTTTCATTGCTTCATATATATAATCTAAAAGAGTTTCTATCTCCTTTCTTATGATGACAGCCTAAAGAATACAGGATTGACTACTACAAATATGATGAATACAGGGTCAGCAATTTGCAAGTGTTATTCTTGGTGTTGCAAATATTTATAGACTACCAACCATCAGATGGGTTGTTCTACCTTTGTGGTTTAAAAAATACCTTCCTTTAACATAGTATTATAAGTTGGCTTAATATCACATATGCAACTGTACAAATAACATTTCCAGTACTACAAAGAGGCGTAAACATGCTGACAAAGTTGGAAAGGGTCTGAGACATTTTTCCATGAAAGTATGTGAAAAAGTTAGGACAAAAGGATTCACCTCTTACAATGAAGTGGCAGATGAGTTGGTATTGGAATTTGCAGCAGGAATGCATGGTACTGCAGACAGCCAAGTATGTATATACTGAAACTTGTTTGTGTAAGGATGTAGTCTAGCATTAAAAGACACCTCTGGCCCCACTGGGCCAGAGGTGTCTTTTAATGCACCACTGTGCATGAAATATAATACAAATAAATAAAAATATAGAAGAGATGCCCTACTATAATGTGGTCACTACCAATGTGCTACTATTATCAATTACAACTCTGATGACAAGCCCCACTATAAGTATGTTTTACAATTGTTTTTACGTACAGTGCAGACTTCCATGTTTAGGATCAATTAACTTGGTGTGAGATTGTTATCATTCAGATTCTGTTGCAGTATTATTAACTTCATAACGTAATAAACGATGTTTAAACAATGTTTAGTAAAAATTAAATTCAGAGCATCCTAACATTACAGCAATACGACCAAAAGAACATACGTCGGCGCGTGTACGATGCCCTCAATGTTCTGATGGCTATGAACATTATATCTAAGGACAAGAAGGAAATCAGATGGCTTGGCCTACCTACCAATAGTGTACAAGAATGTACAGCTCTAGAAAAAGAAAAAGAAACGAAGTTAGAGCAGATTCAAAAGAAGACTCAACAACTTCAGGAACTTATTTTGCAGGTTAGACTTTGAACTGGATTTTCATATTGTCTTTTATACAGACTTAAACATAAATGAAATATTTCAATCTAGATTGCATTTCGTATTGTATCACAACAAATAGAGAAAAAACCCTTTTCATAGCAATATATTTAGGTACCAAGGTAACAGACTGCATTCCTAAGATATGGCATATTTACATATATAAATATGCCGTAAAAAAAAGCCGTGGTGGGGCCGAGTGGTTCGAGCAGTTGCCTGCGACGCAAAGGTCGCAAGTTCGAATCCCGACTGTACCAATGAGTTTTTCTGAACTTAAGTACAGTGATTAGTCACACCACGAGCTTTACGGTGAAGGAAAACATCGAGAGGAAACCTGCATACGTCTGAGAAGAAATTCAAAGGCGTATGTATAGTCGTGCTTGAGTAACGGCGATGGACTCGCCATCTGTCACGTTGGCACCTAATATACCTCTGGCGGAAAGTGGGTGTGTGGGTATTACCTATACACCTCTGCCTACCCCTTCGGGGACCCTTGTGGGAAGGCGTGAGGATATATTATATTATTATTATTAAATATGTTATCACATGGGTAATACTCAAAATATACATTTGCTTTCTAGCATATCTCCTTTAAGAGTTTAATAGAAAGAAATAAGGAGGCAGAGAGTAAAGGTGTAAAGCCATCCCCTTCATCAGCAATTCACCTGCCGTTCATTGTCGTCAACACTAGTGACAAGGCATTAATAGACTGCAGTATTTCTAATGACAAGTAAGTCCTTATTTTAGCAAATAAGCATGTGCCAAACGCTATGAAATATCACAACTGTTTCCCATGAACTCTTGTCCTTAATTTCCTTTAAGAGACACACACACACACACATTATTCTTCATATTATAATGCAGCAAATCTTGACTATGCCATATTTGGTATAAGGATGTGATTTTTAATTAAAGTAGGAATGTTACATTGTCTAGCAATTGTCTTAAATTGTAATGGAATGGTAACCTTGCATATAAATGGAAAATATTATAATTGCTTTTGGAAGAAGATGCAGAGGATTTCTGGTTACCTCAATCAATTATTGTATTGGGAAAGTAAAGAGTTATTAAAATATGCCTGTATGAAAATATTGATGTGTCAGAGCAGTTCTCAAATATTGCTTTACTTTTCAGGACAGAGTATATGTTTAACTTTAATAAAAGATTTCAAATCCATGATGACATAGACATATTAAAACGAATGGGTCTTCTGTTTGGTAAGGCTTTTATTATAAATAATAAACAATGAAGTAATGGCAATTATATTCGAATATTCTAAGTAATTAACCTCAAAAAATATGGTTTCAGGGCTTGATAAAGGAGAATGTTCAGAGGAAGACATTGAGAGGGCCAAGAGTATGGTTCCCAAATCTTTGGAAACATATGTAGAACGTAAGTTTATAGGAATATCTAGGTCACGATTCCAACGTGAGATAATGGCATGGCACACCATAACAACTGGAGTGCCTCGGACCAACCGTAGTGATGCAGGTTCCGTAGTCCCAAGTACATTTTATTACTTGGCAGACTAATTCTCGTTAACCTGTAAAGCCAACTTAGCCGTGATTGTTTTTCTTTCATCATATATACTATAAATAATGCCATCCACGAAGACGCGCCCCACCTATTTCTAGTCGAGGGGGTCGCGAGTTGCGCGGAGTATGACCCCACTCTATTAATTGTAGTGTGCGTGTACACTCATAGGTAATCAGTGTATACCGACAATACTCAAACATTAGTGGAAGGTTGCACACTTACACTATAAACTGAGGAAGAATAGTGGGGCGCGTCTTCGTGGTTGGCACTATCTATACCAGCATGGTTTTTTTACAAATCTACAAACGATTGTTTAGCCTATATTTTGTAAATTGAATCCTAAATCGAAAAGCGTTCTTTATAAACCCCTGAATAAGCTATCTAAAGATATGACACACAACAGGAATGGCGAAAAAAAATTTTATCCCCGTTTTACGTATGTAATAGGTACCAATTTTTTTTTTGTTTTCGTGATTTCATTTTACAACTTTGACGGCGCTGTTTATATGTCATACCATACCAAAAGATTCCGTATTACCAAACGTTTCTGAGCTAACCCGCAGACGGACGAACATGGTCAAATAAGTTCAATATATTATTGTTTTCAGAAATGGGTAGAGGAGTGATATCGAAACTGTCAAGTTTGCTAGAAGATGATGATGGCGAGGACGAGGCGGGCGAAGACGATACACTGGACGAGCCCGAGGCTGAGCCAGAGCCTGAGGGTGAAGACCCAGACTACAGTGATGACAGCAGTGACGTGGACGTCTAGTGCACGCCCTTTGGCGTCCCCTCGTTTCCATTCTGTGCACCTTTGTAATAGAACCATTCACCAACTTTGTACGATAACATTTCATGAATTTAAACAAGTTGTTACACAGTACAACATAATGGCATTATATTATATATCTAACGAGGTGCCACTGTTAATTATTTTACTGATATTTACATATATCTGGCAAATAATCAATGGAGTCAGCACCACTGTCGCGTTACGTCTGATCTGGTTATACACTATAATTGTTATTTGTTACGCAAAGGTAAGTTTATTAATATGCACTCAAGCTCAAAATTGTGTGAAGTATTATATTTTGATAACAGAACTATCAATAACAATTATTATTATTTCAATGTAAGGGTCGTGAGTGTGCATTTTATAAACTGGGCTATTTTTAAAGCTTGTTATTTGTTAAGGTATTATAAGTATCAGCTGGCATGCTTTATATTGTTATTCAGATTTCAAAGCATTTCAGAATGCATGAATTCAGAAACATTTATAAAATTTGCTATTTTCTATATTTTTTTAATACTAACATATTTAATAACTGTTCCATGAGAATAGTTTACATACAGAATAAAACATATAATTTAATATTAAATTAAAATTCCGCTGACTTTTCGCGGATTGAATGCAACATGAATAGGCATGTGTGTGGATTTGTAATTGCTTGCTGTTGAGGTAAATACTTCGATGGCCATGGTAAGATCTGGTAGGTGTGAGAGTACACCCATTTAGTAATATTCTCTTATAGAGTTGATCTCATTGTGTATTATAGTGTACATTGTGGACTGATCCACTCAACCCATTGTACTAAACACCACCCGCGGTAAGTACGAAGTCTTGACTGACTGAATGATTGATCTACATTGTATGACAAATTGTGATTTGGCTGGATCAATAGGATATTTCATTGCATGCATATTTCATTTCTTGAGTCAATGTATAGAATTATTAATGCCAACAGGCCTACTTGAATAGCAAATAAAACAAATACAATCCTTGTATTATTTTATATTAAATAATAATAGTATGCCAGTTTCAATGTAGTTTTTCTTTTTTTTTACGTATTAATAATTCACCAATGTTACTGTTTTTATACCATTGCGAAGACGACCATTGCAATAAATAAATGAGTTCAGATTAAAATTATTCATTTGCTGACCACAGTGGAGTGTTATTACATTATGGTAAGGTGCCAGCTATGGCAAAAGGTATTTTTGCTAGTCCTAATTGGCGTGAGGATAATTATTGCAAAAAAATTTTTTTTTAAAAGGTTGAGGCTTAACGGGTTTCCCGTTCGAATTTGGAGCTACCCGACTGACTGAGGACCTCCAGCTTATAGTAGGCTAGCCAAATTTTTTTGTGTTGTGTTCCTACGCGATGAATAAGGATTTCAATAATAAGCTCCTTGGGAATGGGGGAAGATTGTTATATTGTGTTAGCAGCAGAGGAAGTAATTCGATTAACAGACACGCGCAAGTGATGCTACGGTATTGAGAGCGTAAATAGGCTACGGTAACCATTTCCCATTAGGTTGGCCGTATGCTTGTTTGCCACCCCTGTTTGTATTAAAAATATATTATGCATAGCAATTAGAATTTACTTGCGATAGATTTGAGAAATTTTCTAATGAACATACCAACAAACTTTGTTCCACAACAATCAAAACTAAACCATATTCACAACGCCAATGCCATTCGTAACTGCAACTTTGTATAAACCTGATGATTTAAGCACTAATATAGTACTACTATACTATACTCTTAATTCCATGATGAATATGCTGGTTTGTCAAACTTGACGACTTGACTTGAACTCGATTCCTCTGATGGAAATACAATAATAGTTTGTACATAGATTATACTATTTTATTTCATAAATACTTTTAAATTAAGCTCATTACTTCAAGTCATCATCATCAAATATGTCTTCAAAATCTGAAAAGAAAAATGTTACACTTTCAAAGTATGAACTGTTGTTCCCAATCAGATTAAATACAATGTGCATCCAATTAATTTTCAGTTGACTTTACTGAGAGAATAAATTTATGTGCACTGAGTGACCAACATTATGAGAAAATTGATAAATGCAAGACTCAATCCTGCATATCATATACAGGCGGTGGTAAAGGTGTAGCCATGTTTTAAATAATCCCTTAATATATTGTTGGCAATGTGCAATTAAAATGTAAATCATCACCCTGAGTCCCTCGTGGGATAGACAAACTCTTATGGTACTTGCTTCAGTGGCTGTCTGTTAGGCTAATTTATCACAGATGTATACATTTTTTTATTGTTTTCTAATGTTTGTAATTAAGAATCCTGACTGAAGAAAGTAAGAGAGATGTGAAGAAGCCAAGAATAATAAAGGCATGTCACATTGGATGAGTGAAGAAAGATTGACAAAACAGAAATACATTGCAAAAGTGGAGGCAATGGGAGTCCACATTTTGACTATCTCAAACAAATCGATTGGACCCTCAAGAATTTCCCATCCTCGGTCAAGAGTACTTGAAACAGACAAGCATGTCTGAAGATACTGATGATACACAGGCATAGCAAAAGAGGTATGCATGTTTCGAGAGAACTAGTGCCTTACTCTCTGCCTGCTCCATTAAGAATAAGAACTGTGTGATGATATGTATGTATATATGTAATATAATTCACTAAAATATCCATGGAATAATTAACCTACCATTGAAGAAATCACCATGAACTGCTTTTTCATTTGCAGCTAAATCCATAAGAAGATTTGTAGGTCCACCTGCCTGTAAGACAAAGACAATAACGCTATACAATTTAGAATAATTCCTAATTCCACTTCAAACTAACACAATAATAGAAGAAAATGTACTTTCAAGTGTTTCAAACCAGAATTTCTCATTTAACTATGTTACAAGTTGATCATGTCTAATTTGTACATCTAAATAATACATATTAATACGATTGATAAATACTTCTTCCAAATCCATATAGGGCCCAACACCTTCAGGGAACATTTCATCAGCAGCTACAGTTGGCTTCATTTTGCTAACAGTATCGTCAATATCTGTTAAACAAAATAAATTCGGCACATTTAGGTCACAATATGTTAATAATATTGGAAATAATCTTATAACTTAACATACACAGCTGTTCTTTTTATTAGATGAGAGGATGAAAAAGCAAAACGCATCAACCAATCAAGTACAACGCGTGCTCGAATTTGATGTTACACATAACAACAACAGCTGATTTTGACAAATTATTCAACAAATGACGCAGTAACAGTATATCGTTGACGTATAACTTTAAAGGCATTGGAGCATTGGAGACCAAAGGGTAATAAATAACCACAGAATATAACACAATTATTTGACAAAAGATTCGTATCCTATCCTACTATAGCACACTATTAATAAGGCCGGCCACACATGTTGCTACCTGATCTGATCAGGAGTTCATCAGGAATTTCACAGTATAACGTGCTTTCACAAACGCTTCTCTTTCAGTACGAATAGAGAAGCGTTTTTGAAAGCACGTTGCTGTAAACGTTTCCCAATTAACAAAATCTCCTTCCTCGCCAAGTCCTTTACGTCTATGTTGTGGCCTCACACATTTTGTTTCGTAAAAAAGTTTTGAACCAGTGGTTCGTGCTCGAAGCTTGTTCGGCTGTGCCTTTAAATTCCTGATCAGGAAACCTAATTCGGAAACCGAATGTATTTGGCCAGCCTTGCCGTTAGACGTAGTTTTTTTTAGAAAAAAAAAATATTAACCTCATAATATTTTTTTAGATAGTTCTTCAGATGAATACAACACCATCATGTAGTGCAGTAATGTTCTATTTAGTGGGTTTGGTTTATGGGTATTAAAATGAATACCTTTATAGAAGTTGTTTTATGTAGTGGAAGTATTGAAATATGGCATTATATCATTATAAAAAGGAAGTTCATTTCACATATTTTCATTGGTATGATAAAGTGGTCATCTACGCAGTAAGTAAGTGCATTTGCGGTAGCGCAACTACATATGGACTTTTGCGTTTGTTGTCCTTTCTTCCCCTTGAGCCCAGTGGAACGAAGACCGAAACAAATAGTGTTTCAAGTTTTGCTTGACTAGCAATGGTCTAATGTGCTTTATTCCTTTGTAGGCTTTTACGACATCTTCGGGAATATTTGGAGCAGCGGCACATTGTATTTTTACTTCGTTTGAAACGGTTTGTCTTTGTAGGCGATTGAAGGTCCAGTATACCTGTCAAGACTAAAAATAGCAAAAGAAACTCGCCGAATAGCCTGTCAAGATCAACAACGTCTTGTGATGGGGATGTCGGAAATGCTATAGTGTCGTATTTTTGTAAAATGTCAATATCGATATTTTAATCAATAAATATCGATATATATTTTTAAGTTGCAAAAACGCATGGTTATGCTTATTTTTTAGATGTGTAGCTAAATTCATCGTATCGTATTACAAGACACGTTTTGGCTATTTTTTTTAAATGTTCCGTACAACACTTGACATGACATATAAAACAGAAATATACTGCAATGCCCAAATTATTTTGTTTCTATGAATTAATTGTTTGAGAACTGGGTTATAATTAATAAGTCAGTCATGATAATAATACGGACCGGCATACGGAAAAAATTAATAAACAGAATTGCCAACTTAAACACGAAATTATAAAACAGCAAGCCGAGTCGACAAAAAACAAAAATACATAAGTATTCCTTTTCAGATTTTTGTCTTAGACCATCCAGAAAGAAATCCAATCCAAAACGTGTAAAATCGTATAAAAAAAAAAATTAATTATTGGTTTGAAAAAAAAACGATTTTATACGTTTTGGATTGGATACTTGGGAATTTGATATGGATAAATCGATATATTAAATATCTCTAAAAAATATCGATACTTTGAATAAATTATATCGAAATTTTTTCAACAAGCCTTACTTGTCTACTGTCTGACGTCTGTCAGTTACAAATAAACACATGAGCAAGACAGTTTACGCTCAAGCTAGTATATTAATAAATAGTAGTCTATGCTCAAGCTCAAATTATATAAAATTTATTTAATGATTACCGTTTACACTCCTATATGGGAAGCAGACAGACATAAATATATAGTCTCAGCGTAAACAAATTGAATCTAATAATGTTAACATATGAGGATAAACTTATTTTGGCACCAATGGTTCGCATTGGTACTCTGCCTATGAGGTTATTGTCGCTTCGTTACGGTGCTGATATTGTTTATACTGAAGAGCTAATTGATTGGAAATTTCTACGTTGTAAACGTAAATTCAATGGTGTGCACAAATTCATGTAACTTTATAATTCTCAGTGGATGTGGATATTCAGCAATAAATTATTTTAATATTATTGATTTCAGAAATACTGAATACTGTGGATTATATTGACCAGACAGATGGCACAATAGTGTTTAGAACATGTGCTGAAGAAAAAGAAAAGGTGGTCCTACAACTTGGGACTTGCGATGCAGAGAGAGCTTTAAAAGTTGCCAAATTGGTGTATGTAATTTTCTTAACTTTTTTTTTGTGAGCAAACAGAGCAACAGCTGCAAACATATTTAATTAATAGTCAACCTTACAATACAAATATGAAGATTTTTATTTGTTACAGAGAGAATGATGTGGCTGCAATTGATATAAACATGGGATGTCCTAAAGAATTTTCTATCAAAGGTGGAATGGGAGTAGCCCTCCTTGCTCAACCAGAAAAAGCCTGTAAAATATTAAAAACCCTAGTTGATAATCTCTCTATACCAGTCACTTGTAAAATAAGGATATTAGATACACCTGAAAAAACATTACAAGTAGTTAAGTTCTTGATGAGTTCAGGGATTAAAGCCATTGGTGTACATGGAAGAACAAGAGATGAAAGACCTCAACATGCTGTGCATACAGATATAATCAAGTATGTTGCTGAGAGGATATCTATTCCAGTAATTGCTAAGTGAGTTTGAAGACGAGGACTGTTTGTTAATCAATTGTTAGTGTGTAATCAAGTAAAGTGAAGCTAACTTAAATAAATTTCTTATTTCAGTGGAGGTTCCAAAGAAATAGAGAAATACAGTGACATTTACAAATTTAAGGAATTAACAGGTTGCACAAGTGTGATGCTTGCAAGAGCAGCTGAATGGAACTGTTCCATTTTCAGAAAGGAAGGTTTGCTTCCTATGGACACCATTATTAAAGAATACATTAAACTTGCAGTTGACTTTGACAACCCTCCATCTAATACTAAATACTGCATACAGAATATATTAAGAGAATTACAAGAGACTCCAAGGGGTAAACAGTTCCTTGATTGTCAAACTCTTGAACAAATTAGGTGAATATTTAATATCAGTTACACAATATTAAACATGTTGCATAGGTTAACATGTTGTTAGTACCTCATAACCACAGGATTTACTTTAACAATCTGTGAACTTATATATAAATAATGAATGATGGCTGAATTAACCTAATTTCAGTGAAATTTGGGACCTTGGTGAATATTGCAGAGAGAAACAGTCTCTCTATCATAAGATGGGAATACAAGGAAGGTGGCAAGTGACACCAGATGAATTAGAACCACCCATAAAAAGGATAAAATCTGATGAACCAGATCTTGAAGGAGTAATTGAAATGAAGGTACATACAAGGAAGAATTACTGGACCTCATTGCAGCCTAGCTGACATACTACTATAAAACTGAACTATTAAAGAAATTTCCACTTAACTCATTGCACTTAACTTTGAGTATTTAGGAAAACCCAAAATGTAAAAGCAATTAGCTTACAAAACTTTTACAACTTGCTGCTTATTTAGCAAGGCATATGGAACCAAGTGGGAAGTTAGCAGCATTAATTAATCATCAGAGACCAGTTAGTTGTAATTTACTAGTTCACATTTGTTGTGCATGATCTTTACATCTTTTCAGGTATGCTTTATCAGAGCAAGTTTTAATGATTTGAATCTACCCAAGACAAGGCTTCATGCATGGGCTGGTAAAAATGGTCACAAGCTACCTACATATAACACAGTTCAGGTCGAAAAACTATTCCGAACAATAATAACTTTTGATGGAAAGAAATATACTTCATCATTTTGGGAAAAAAATAAAAAGTTTGCTGAACAAGGAGCTGCTTTAGTGTTACTCTTTCATTTAGGATTAGTAACAGAAGAAGAACTAATTAAACTTGGGAGTACTATAAGATGAATTTAAATTGTATAATATATATTAGAAATAATTAAATACAATATCAAACCATATTAACATTTATTTTTTGTTATTGTTTGTGAGTTCATATCGGCAATGTTGTCTTCTAGTTTTTGTTTGAGATCAGCTAATATTGAATTCAGGTCATTATGTTTTATTTGATCATTTTGTAATTGCTTGAAGTTTAGGTAACATTGGTATGTAATCTCCAGAATCTCCTCTTCAGGATTAAGCTTAATTTTTCGGTCAGACACTACATCAGCAAGGTCTTCCAAAATATGTTGAGTACTTGGCAAGTTAGGTATGGCATACTTATCCATTTTTTAGCTTGATTGCAATGACAACTATCAAATATAATTATGTAGTTTTACGGAACGAGCACTATTCAAGTCAAGAAGTTCAAGCCACGCGAGTAATAATAATAAGCCTACCCTACTTTACATTGACACTTGACAATTCGTCTTGTCATTACACTTTTAAGATTTGGATACAACATATTTTGTAAATAAAACTATTTGTAAAGTACATTAATACAATATCTGTTTCGTAATGTTATATGTACATATAATATTAAAAGTATATATTTTAATTATTTTTTTAATATTTTACTGCATTTAATAGCTTGCATCCTGATAAAGGTTAGCTTATGTTTTATTCTTCGTGAAATATCAGAACCGGCCACATGACTGTTCTGATATTTAAGAATATGCTATTATCCCAATAACAGCTAGTGTAAATATGAGCTTTTGTGAGGCTGGTCAAAATCAAGCCAGAACAGAGAGATTCATAGGATATGTTTTATATTAAACAAAACTTTCAATGAAATAAAATTTTACGCAAATGACACCGCCTGGCAGAGGTAGTAATTAAATAAATGCATTTTATAATTACGTCACGAGTCAATACAGAAGGATAAAAAAACTGTTCGTTCAGTTTTTTGCTACTCGGTAATAGATGGCGCTGTGATTAGCGGCTCGTGATTAGCGGCTTTGTTTACTTTTAAAAGAGGCGCTAGTACGCTTGCTGCAGATTTAATGCATAAATGCATAAATAAATAATTTAATTAAATTTAATTGGTATACAAAATTGAGGTAAGTCAGACCATTGTCCTACTTTGATACCTAGAGAAAAATATAAAAGCAGTGATTTATTTAAGAGAACTTGTCATAAATCATGTCGAAAACTAACGGATAGTGCAGACTAACAAATGTGGGTAGGCAGATTATTGTACAGAACAAATGTAGCAAAAAGGTGGGTAGGTATATAGTTACCGTAGTTTTGTTATTCGATGCATATACATTTTGTTCGGCTGCCTTAAGATCTACATTGATGGTAAACTGACTGTTGAATACATTGTTTACTCCTTATTAGGTTATATTATCACGAAAGCCGTTATAGCCGTGGTGGCCGAGTGGTTCGAGCAGTTACCTGCGACGCAAAGGTCGCAAGTTCGAATCCCGCCTGTACCAATGAGTTTTTATGAACTTAAGTACAGTGATTAGTCACACCACGAGCTTTACGGTGAAGGAAAACATCGAGAGGAAACCTGCATACGTCTGAGAAGAAATTCAAAGGCGTATGTATAGTCGTGCTCGAGTAACGGCGATGGACTCGTCATCTGTCACGTTGGCACCTAATGTACCTCTGGCGGAAAGTGGGTGTGTGGGTATTACCTATACACCTCTGCCTACCCCTTCGGGGACCCTTGTGGGAAGGCGTGAGGATATATTATTATCACGAAAGAAGTTTCGGTCTTCGAAACTTCACAAACATCAAACTTTATAATAATACATCATTAGTGCCTAATGGATGAACAATAAAACAAATAAAAAAATACTGTTTTCATCACTTTACGCTTCACCGGGCTCGGGAATCTGGTTGCGCGCAGAGGCTGATAACATGACATAAAAAACTTGGTCTGCAGTTATCTAGACGGATAGTTTGCGGTTTCCTGTAGTAACCGCGACTGCATCAACCTCGATCTCCGTTGGGTCTGGTGTGTCATTCGTTTTAGAAAAAATATAGATGGTAGATTTGGCTTGGGATATCGATAATTACGCGTAATTTATAGATAGTCTAGTGCACTCATAGGTAATCAGTGTATACCGATAATACTCACACATTACTGGAAGGTTGCACATTTACAATATAAACTGGAATGAACAATAGTGGGGCGAGTTCGTGGATGGCACTAACAGTGCAACTCCGTCGTACACGACGCCACGTACGAACGCCGTCACGTGAAGGACTTGGCGGGATGAGGTATATTTATTTGTATACGTCTTATCTAGTGATAGGACCTTCATTTTTACCTGAATAAATAAAAATAAGTAAGTGTGTAATTCAGGTATTAAAGCATGTGCATGTCTGTTATTTGACTCGTTTCTGTACAAAATTTTGAGAAAACTCTTTTCTTTTTAGGTATTACATACATTTCCGCTTTTTCTGTCCACGTCCGTGGGTAGGTTGTGCTGGCAGAGCTTCTGAATCTTGATGATGCAAGCGTGTATACCGAATCCGGTTACCAGTAAGTGGGCCGTATGCTAGTTTATGTATGTATCTATGTATTAAACGTGCGCAGAGTATTTAATTAACTTTTAGCTTATATACTTTTTATAGTATTAGGTCTTTACCGATCCGTTAGACAGTCACTATAATCTTCCTATGAGTAATCCATTTTTAGCGCACAGATCAGGTGCTATACCCGGATCCACCCGCTGAGACGAATTTTTACGGTTGTCGTACAGGATCCACTTTGCATCGGAGGTAACAATTCGATTTAGAATTCCCCGTTTCTATGCCGATTCAACCGCTTAGTTCGCGTGGTAGCCATTTACCTAGCTTTTTATATTTCCGATTTGACGCAAATGCTTCAATGTTGTTTTGATTTTACACTAACTCCAAGGCCCGCAGAAAGCTCAGCCGTAGATTAAATTGGGTCTGCTTCCACTATCGACTTTAATTCGTCGTTGTCGTCAATGGTTACCGGCTGCACGCTCTTCTGCACGTTCTTCAACTCAAAATTTCTAGATTGAAAACGATTGAACCAATAATGAGCCGTGTTTATGGAAGCAATGTCTACGCCCGTCGATGTCGTTAATGTTTCGTGTTGTTTGCAGCGGTATTTCGTAGTAGGATCTCGTATTCGAAAATTTTTAAAATTTTCAGTTTATCCATGGCGCCCAAAAACTACCACAATTTGACAAAAACATAAAAACTATCTAAAAACCAATTACTGAATTTGAAATTAAAATAACACGGCATTCGATTAAATGTATTATATACCTATAATTTCGAATTGCTGCTGAAAATGCTGCTTTTAAAATCTCCAATTACATAGGTAGGTAGGCCTATATTTTATTTTTGTTCATAAAATATATTAATCCTACTATTTGTAGAAACTTACAACGCTACTAGCTGTTTTTTTTAGTACATTATAATTATAATATAGCTAATAAAATAAGTAAATCTTAAGAAGACATAACAAACAAGCGAGTTGTTATTTATATGGATTTGAAAAAAAAACTATTATGACTGATTGAGTTACATCTTACTTCTTACTAATATTGTAAAAGCGAAAGTTTGTAAGTTGGGATGTATGGATGTTTGTTGCTCTTTTACGGCGAATATAGCCGCGAATAAAGCATAGCCGCTGAACCAATTCTAACAGGAAAATATATAAGCTACTTTTTCGAACTCCACGCGGGCGAAGCCGCGGACATAAGCTAGTGGTACATATTTCTACGTACAGTGCCGGATAAAGTATTATCTAAGTTAAGAAGTCTATGGTATTTTTTAGTTATATTTATGTAACAAAACATATCGATACGAAAAGAAACTTTTTTCAGTCAGTAAGCGCCGTTTGAGCGCGGGGCCCGTAGCACTTGCTACGTGGCTAAGCCGCTAATGACAATGTTGTGTATTTAATTGGTGATGGCATGTCCACGTGTGTGGTCTCTGATATGTAGGTATATTGTCGGTTAGTATACGTTGTTCAGTGACCGAGCGACAGGCGTCGGGTTACATTCCAATCAGATCAGCTTCACTCGCTTCTTTTCTACTTTGATGATTATCTAACTAGTTTATTAGTGACTGCATCCGTTTTTTTCCTTATACTTAGGTGATGAAATTGTTCGTATGGTACGGCTCTGTATCTCAAACATCGCTATGCATCGTCGTTGCAATCAGGATTGGACTGGCGGAAAGTCAGGAAGATATGTTTAAAAAGAATGATATATGTATAATGAGAAGGAGAAGAGAAATGACGTACGACGTATTTTCTAGTAGGTACCTGAGAGATTGCGTCAGTCTCGACGACTGTTACCCAAATTCATTTAAATTTAAATTATGTTAATGTTAGAAAAAATCGTCTAGAAGATGAAAATGTGACTATAAGTCACACTTCCATGTCTGTAACAATAAAAATATTTTTATACACAAATTAATTATTTCATCCCGTTGAAATTGGTACTTTGTTTTCACTTTGTATTGAAAATAAAGGCTAACACCGTCACTATATAATATGAAAGTATACATTTAATAGTTATTTTCGAATGAGTTTTTGATTTACAACCACATTCTCATGCAGAGAATAATGTCCGCGTTTTCGAGTCTAACCGCGAAATTACAACGCATCAAGCGCGTCTTCGTGGACGATGTTCAACGTCCGTCCAAACCGCAAACTGTTCTTAGTCGGTGCCCGCATACCACGTTCATGCTCATTTACAAAACCGACTTTACTCTCACCCAAGGTAGAACTAAAAAAATATTATTGCCAAACGATATATAAATCGATTTCTCTGATGCGATACTTAAACTTTTAGCCCATTGTATTGACTTTGACATTGACAGCATCCTGTCACGTCACCCCGTTTTGAATTGCATATTAAAATGACAAGCAATGCGACACTCGTACACAGCTCCACGTGAAAGGCATATTTTCGTCAATACAATGAATGACTCTTCAAATCTCAAAATGTAGCATCTCATTACGAGGGGTTCATCGAATAAAATTATTAAATGGTTCGCAGTGCTTATGTTTACACTTCAGAATATTGCATTTGGGGCGCGATTACAAAATAGTAAGAGTTTTAAATAAGGGGAAATATTCGTTAATATATTGATACAATACAGAGCAGGACACTATTATTCCATACGGTTTCTTTATCACTGTCACTCTCGTTGTTAATGTAGGTATTTCAAACGAATACGGAGATAGGTAAGTAGGTTTCTATTAAAGATATAGACATTCTCCTAAGAGCTATTAGAATGGGACGCGTGTCGGGACATAATCAGTTGATCTCATAAATAAACTGTGAGCTTTGTGTAGAAAAACAAAAGGGGGTTAAGTTATTAGGCGCGGATACGACAAGAGAAGGGGCGCGTGCCGGCGCGCGGGTGGCGGCCGATCGGGCCTGACACTAAATAAATTACTTCGGAGACAGATGATGTTAACGTAGAATGCTGTTTTTATATCCGTCCAAATCTACAAAACATTCTTAGAAGTATATTGCTGTTTTCAAACAGTTTAGTCGTCATACATTGAACATACAGCAAATGTTAAGCAAGTGTTAAAAACATGAAATGGTACACCAGCCATAGGCTTATATTATTGAAATACATATTTTATTACGAATGTTTATATGCATTATTGTACTACATTACAGTAACTATTGTTTTAAATACCTACGTAATAAGAGGTACACCACGTTTTCTGCTTGATTTCTACCTTTCTGACACAACTGATTATCTTTAGTACTGTTATGAATATATCTCAAATCAAACGATGGAAACTCTTGGCAAGCAATACGTGCTTGCTACGATAACCCTTTGTATACAAATATGTATACATATGCTGCGTTACACACTGAAATACAAAAATTCCATGTATGTGTGTAAAGTTAAGCAATCAGAAGATGGTGTTTGGACAATTTAAAGCTGAATGATATATCGGTAACGCGACACGAGCCAACTGCGCCAGTTAGTCCAGTTGTAAAAGGAATTTACGAGCGAGCCCGAACACGGCAAATACATTTGTTAATAGACACATTAGCAGTTAAATGCGCCTGCGCAGCGCCGCCGGTTCTTAATTGCTGACATATTGTCGTGCATTTCGTTTGTACTTACTTGTAACAAGGGCGTGGTGTTCGAAAATGAATGAGAACAGTAGAAACACAAAGTAACAAAAAAAAACATCTACTCGTTGCATCCATTGGTATTACACCTAATAATAGAAAATCCTAGGGCAAACTATATAAATAGCTCTTTGAAAATAGGACATAACAGGAAACTACAATAAGTTATAATCTTCACCCCTTCCCACAAGTCCCCGAAGGGGTAGGCAGAGGTGTATAGGTAATACCCATACACCCACTTTTCGCCAGAGATATATTTTAGGTGCTAACGTGACAGATGGCGAGTCAATCGCCGTTACTCAAGCACGACTGACTATACATATGCCTTTGAATTTATTCTCAAGCGTATGCGTTTCCCCTCGATATTTTCCTTCACCATAAAGCTCGTGGTGTGACTAATCACTGTACTTGGGTAAGTTCAGAAAAACTCATTGGTATAGTCTGGATTCGAGTTCGCAATCTTTGTGTTGCAGGAAAGCTCTGCCTACCCCTTCTATATATATTTAATATTTCATTGTTATATCGAACAATGTTAACAAATGATGGCACCTCCCCATTAAGTATTGTAGATATTTGTTTTGGCAAAATGGAATATATTCTTGAACAACAGTGATGGCTTGTGTTCAATTAGCATAATGGTAACGTACGATTGCATTGTTTTAGTGCATTGTGGAGTGGGTCGCTAACGAGGCTCAAGTGGCGCGTGCAGGGCACCGGCGGCGCATTGTGTGCCGCCCTCCCTTGTCCTCATGTCGCCACACATCACCTTCACAATCACTTCTCATTTTATTTGACTAATACTTTTGCGTGACTTATTATTTCCCTCACCAGTGTATGAGGGGCTTGATACTACTTGCGTCCGTAGGAGGCTCCATCGTCCATTCCCTTCAGATGATCCTGCGTTGGTGCTTCACGAGCAGCTGAGGAGAGATATAGCTATCCTGCACATAATCTCAATCCAATGACAATCCTTTGGGGTTCTTCTATATTTCTGCAGCTACTAATGTTCCAGAAACATAAATTATGCCTATTTATCTGTATATGTAGGTTGTAACATTACTTGATGTTTCCATATTAAAAAGTGCAAAGGGGACAGAATTACGGACGTGTTGTAAATTTGTCGCTTTAACATTCTTGCATTTAGTATTATTGCAGAGAAATTCATGGTAAGTCCATTTTACTCAAAACAGATAATGTGAATTTAAATGGATTTGAAACGTGTCTATCGCCAATAGAAGATGTAAGTAGCCGTCGTCGATGTGTCTGCAGAGCTCAATGAGTGAAACGTTTCGGGACATTGCACTCGATTGAGACATAGATAACAATGTTGCAAAGAATAGTATTCATTGATTATTTTGTTGTTGAAAGGGAAGCTCAGTTGGGATAAGCATGATGGAGGATATTGAAGGGCAGTGAGCGCGTAGACCACCGGCGGCGTCGGCGGCGCTTTGCCACGCGGCGGAGCGTACTCTTCAATCGCCTTGTAGCATCAACAAGTCCTCTCACTCACTTACTGTACATGAACTTATTAATTTTAAAAAACATGGCTGTCTGGTTGTTTGGTTAGTGGGTTAGGTGGTTAGTCAGTGCTCCAGTCTGAGAGGCAAGAGGTCATGAGTTCGATTCCCTCTGCTGGCGGATACTTGTGTGAACATGTATATTTGTACTGACAGATGGCGAGTCCATCAGCTTGTCTCAAAGATGAATTTAAATACGTCTTTGGATTTATTCTCAAATTTTGCCTCTAGATGTTTTCCTTCACCGTAAAGCTAGTGGTATGACTTATCACTTACATACGGAAGTTCAGTAGAAGTCACTGGTTCAGTCGAGATGCGAACATGCAATCATTGTGATACAGGCAACTACCCGAACAACTCAGCCACCACGGGTTGAATATTGTATGTAGGTACATACGTACATAGGTACATACCTAATACTTTTTTCTTCTAATTATATAGTAGGGGTAAAATTGCTGTAAATAAAAAATTATAATATGAACTCTGAATATTTCCAGATTAAAAGTACTTAAAGTTACAAAAATATGCAAATAAAATTTAGCTTAATTATGCTTATAAATGCACCAAACTAAACATACCAAAGTGTACAGTTGCTTGTTACAACCGAATAAATGTATCCATAAGTAGCAGAATGATCATATTGTCAAGGATCCATTCATCGCACTGCTATTGAATATCAATCAATACACGTCTGAAGATATTCTTGTTCACGCATACTTTAACATACAACAAACAGAGTTACAACTTGAATATCGCACCTCTCTTGTCTAACGGGCAAACGCTACTTGAAATAGTATCTTACCTTTCTATCTATAAGGTTTTATATCGATGTTCGCTATTGAACGAATGGAGGCGGCATATCATGACACAAGGTAAAGTTACCTATTCTTGTCTAATCTATTGTACAAGTTCAAGTTTTCGAGGCACTTTTATAGAAAATGTTTGGCTCAATGCTAGTTACTAATTCGATAAAAGGAATATCTTTCAATTCCTTCACAATAGTACCTTTAGATAAAATTAAATGTAATTGTAAATCTAAACATTCTATTCTTATTTATATTCTAAAATTCAATAATATATTTATTGTATTACACTCGCGACCTACTCTGACAGCAACGATGCAATTTACAAGAAGAAAGTTAATTAGGATATATTACGATATACGTATTTAAGACTTTCTGTGACTTCTGTTCGTTATGGGTAGAATTTTTCTGGAATAAAATATATCCTTAGTAATAATCCAGTTATTAGTAATAATCTATCATCAACTTGCGTTCAGTAGTTTTTGTGTGAAAGAGGAACAAACTTTTGCATTCATAGGGTATGCATAGGGTATTTTTCGTTCTGTGTGTACGTTTTTTTTTTTTTGTATTGTCCCTCGTAGCGTGAGTTCCGGGAACTGTTGCTACTTAACCGGTCAATGGCTAGACCTAGGCCTCCAGCCAGGCACTTTAGTACTAAGCAACACAGCTAAGGTCACCCCCTGTGGGGTACGAACCTCGGCTTAGGGCGTTGCTGGATCGCGAGCACGGGAGCTGGGCTGGACTGGTCATTTTATGTAAATATTATTTGGGGGCGGGATTTGCGCGTTTGGCTCGGCGCGGGCCGGAGTTTGCGGCGGAGGTCGGGGGGGAACATTAGGGCTTATTCGCGTCGAGCCTCGCCGGCGAGGACGGAACAGTGGTCGGTTGTATGTAGTGTTGGTATGTTTTTGTCGGGCGTCCTGGAGGACCGTTATGTCGTCATCCGGTTCGATGACGGCATGTCTTGGACGCCTTATCTTCGAGATAAGGGAAGGAGTGTATCGGGCGGCCGATACGACGAGGGGGTTGGGGTGATTTTCAGCAGAATCGAAATGATGGTTGGCCAGTTTTTTCAAAAACTGTTTTATAGTTGGGACTTTGAGGTCAACGTGAAGTTGACTATTACGCATATACCACGGGGCACCTGTGGCTCTCCGGAGAAACCGGCTTAGGAGCACTTGCAAGGGGTTAATTGTTGACTTGCTAGTGTGTGTGAACACTACACCCGCAAATGTCATGATTGGTCGAATGCACGTCGTGTAAATCCTCACCTTGGATTTTAATGAGAGTTTACTTCGTGCATTCAACATGCTGTGAACATGCTGTGCCCCAGGGCTGTGACCGCGGATTGGAGGTTGTCGTGAATTCCCTCGGGAGTTCTACCTTTGTAGTAGATAGCCGTATCATCGGCGAATAGAGCGCTTTTAACTCGTCTAAGGAGGGGAATATCGCCAGTATAAAGCGTGAATAGGAGTGGCGAGAGCACTGACCCTTGCGGGACTCCTGCTCCTGCCCTCAACTCTGTAGTGGAAGGAGCGGTTCGACAAAAAGTCCCGTACTATGCGTACTAGACGGTCCGGCACGCTCAACTGGAGCTTATATATTAAGCCGTTGTGCCAGACCTTGTCGAATGCCTTCGCCACGTCGAAGAGGAGCATACTCGTGGTAAAACCGAATTGGAAGCCGTTACTGACGTCTTCCATAATACGGTGGACTTGTTGGACACAGGAGTGTTTGGTTCGAAAACCGATCTGTTGGTCAGGTATGACTTTCTTAGAGTCCGCAAAACTCTTTAATCTATTGTAGATAAGTCTCTCGTAAATCTTGCCAAGGACGTTGAGGAGACTGATGGGGCGATAGCTGGAGGCTTCGGTCTTGGGTTTCCCTGGCTTGGGAATACCTATGACCGTTGCACTTTTCCAGGATTGGGGGAAAAGTTATTGCTCAGTGCGGCATTGAAGATGGCAGTGCGCAAAACTTTGAGATAAGGAGAGAAGACTTTGATAACTCTGTTAGTGATCCCGTCAGGACCTGGGGCTTTCCTGGGGTGTAGATCCTTGATCACTTTCCGGACTTCGTCGACCGTGATTGGGGCGATGGGGTGGTCTGGGTCTTCGGAGGGTGGGAGAGTTAGTTTGCTTTCGACCTCGGCATCCACCTTATCGAGATGGCGCGGGTCTACCGGCAAGGTGCTGCGCGTACATTGAGCCTCGAGACTGTCGGCCAGGCACTCGGACTTCTCGTCGTCGTCAAAGGCGGGCCCTTGATTTGAACGAGTGAGTGGAGGCATGGACGAGATTTTGTCCGATTTGAGTTTACGTTGGAGATACCAGAAGGCCAAGTGACTCGGTTCAAGTTCCCCTAGGAACTTGTTCCAGCGAGCATCTCGCAGGTCTTTCATGCGGTATCTCAGCTTGCGCTGGATCTCTGTGTACGATCAAGATACAAATACCATAATTAGGCACACATAATATATTTCACAGGAAGTTATTATATAGTGGTCTGATCTCATGCTGATCTTAAGCAACGCCCCATAATTTTACTGAAGTGTTTTGAAACTGAAACAGCTATCAAAAATAAAAAACAGCTATATGGAGTATTTAGATGGTGTATGAGTATTACAGATATGATGAATAGGTTTCGTAAAAAGTTTTCGATGTTATTATTGTTTTATTTTTTCGCAGCTGTAATTTTGATAAATTGTAAAGTGTTTCAGCTCAGCACTAGATGTAGAATGCAAAATGCTCCAACCTACCTTCGCTGCTCTGAGGATGCTAATTAAAACCACATGTTTAGAGTGTATTGCATACATTTTTAAGCATAGCAACTCTCAAAGAATCTTATATCTTCCTCAGCATCCAATTGAAAAATACTCGTGCATATATAAAGGGTTATGAACTAGCGACCCACCCCGGCTGCGCACGGCTCGAACAGCATGTTATACCGTTTTTACAAGTTTCTTACTAATTAACTTACTTACTTTACTAACTTACTTACTTACTTACTTACTTACTTACTAACTTAACCTACTTTACCTAAACTATCCTCATGCATGATTATGTTTATTTAAATGAAAAACAGTTTAATAGTGTTAGATATTACCAGGAACGACAAATAAACAAACGCAGCGGGTTACTATATTTTATAAAATGTAGTGATGTTGTAGTTCGTCTGCACATCGTAATAATCTGACATTATAACTATTACACTCCGATTGAATTTGACAAAAAAAACAGGGAAGGTAGACGAAGGTAGTGATTAGGTTAATGAGAAAGTGCGGTAATCACCAGCGGCTGCCAGTTTACGCTTCTGACTCGTGTTGTGAGCAATGTAAAACGTGCCCGAGAGAGTCGCGGCGCGGCATGCCTCCCCCTCACGTTCGAACTGAGACACTCACCAAGCTTCTGCTATTTGCCTGCACAACTACCATAATACCGCATTGTAAGTAGCAATCAACCGAAATGATACCAGCCCAGTGTTTGTGAATTGAAAAAGATTACGACTGCAGTTTAAAAATAATCTGATCCGCTCTACACTCTTTCTATTTTGATACAAAGTTACAGAAATGGGGGTAAATAAGTCCTGGGGTGATATCAAGATGGCTATTGCCGTCATTAATTCTAAATTGCGAAAGCTAGAAACTTCCTGTAAATCTGTCCTTAAAGACATTTCGTATTCTTAAATAAGGATTACGATAGCACGTCATGGAAAGGCCCGGTTGACTCACAATCAAATTTATAATCAATCACATTTGTTCTCTAGATAAACCTATAAACCTAGCGGATGATTTCTTTTTTATTTCAGTAAAAAATACTTATCAATAACTACTACTGAGGCACGCAAATAAATAGTATATCAATGTAGACATCTGCTGTTAGTTAGTAGTTAGTATAACCTATCGACAGGTCGACAAGTCGAAAATCGAAAGTTCCAACATATTTCTTGTCTTTAAGCGTCCTCTCTACTGAAGTAATTTTAAAAGGTTGTGAAGCTACCGTTAAAATAGGCGGGCCATGCACCATGCTGCGAAGATTAACTATGAGCAACATATGTAAAAATATTAATAAACGATGTAACAGAGACATTAAAGAACACTTAACCCGTCGCAAGCCGCCTCCCTCGCTGCGTGCCATCTCCGCAGCAGCAGTGCTAGAGCAGGGCCTCAGTATATCATCGCATCGGTCACGCGCGCCTCGCTCCAATTTCATCCCTCCATAAAAAGGCACAACGACAGGAAGGGTTGGATTTTAATTACGATATTTTTCTATTATTTTCTCCGCTGTCTTAGTTTCGGGGCAAGGGTCATGAGATGTAATAAATTCTGCTTTTTATGAGGTCACGGTTAACCCTCTTGATAACGTTTATCGCACATCTGGTGGAAACGCCAGGGCCATTGTTGTAAATCTATTAATATTTTTTTCATATACATTTTCACCGTCATTAAATAAAATTATGTCCGGAAAGTAGCGAATAAATGATAAAAAAAATTGTATCAAAGTATACATATTTTTTTACAGAAGTCATGGGCTGCATATTAATCGTTTGGCAGGCGGCAAAGTAGGTACATGGATTTGTCACTGTACGAGATTTACAGGGAAGGTAATCATCGTAAGAAATGCATACGACTGAAGGCAGTTTAAATACATCTGTGCCTGAAAGACGGTCAACGTCGCCATCGCCAACGGTCAAGCACTTTAATTCTCTGCAATAAAAATTGCTGGTTTAATACAACTGGTACAATTGTATTATTGTATTACACACCTCCTACCCATAATACTTCAAGGCGTAATGAACTCATCCCAATTGAGTAAAAAAAAAGTTGGTTTGATTTAATATGTGATTAAGTCTTACCTAATCCTAAAGAAATGACCTTCAACTATTTCAGACACATTTATCAGCATCAGGAGTATTGATTTCCATTGCAATTAGTCTCATAAAGCTCGGACGCGTTATACCGGAAGGCTATATCATCATGCTACAAGCGAGCAGAGCAGTACAATTTAACGGGGGTGAAACCGCGAGGCCCGACTAGTACAGCGGTATAAGTGATGTGAGTGGGTATATTGATACGTGTGACACTGTCACACGAGAACACGTCACGGCGACTGCTCTGCCAGCCGTGTAATGAAGAGCCCCGCTTTAACATTTTCAGACGATTGCACACGACAAGCGTTCGTTTCAATCATTTTATTGATCACCTAACGCTTACATACATTCAATAAAACTGACAATAGAAGGGTTTAATTGTTATTACTTACAACCCGGCCGTTGTTTTTTACGTTTCATCGATTGTTTCCGCTTTACGCTACATACCTACTTTGTTATGTTACGAACCGCATCATACTCTCTCATAATTTTATATTTTTAAATGCTAGTATAGATTATAGAAAAAAGCCGTGGTGGCCGAATGGTTCGAACCTACGACGCAAAGGTCGCAAGTTCGAATCCCGACTGTACCAATGAGTTTTTCTGAACTTAAGTACCGTGATTAGTCACACCACGAGCTTTACGGTGAAGGAAAACATCGAGAGGAAACGCATACGGCTGAGAAGAAATTCAAAAAGCGTATAGTCGTGCTTTAGTAACGGCGATGGACTCTCCATTTGTCACGTTGGCACCTAATATACCTCTGGCGGAAAGTGGGTGTGTGGGTATTACCTATACACCTCTGCCTACCCCTTCGGGAACCCTTGTGGGAAGGCGTGAGGATATACATATACATACAGAATAGATTTCCTTGCAGATGACGTAAGATAGCTGCAATACTAAGCAAAACGCTGTATTTATTAATAATTTTCCTAACTTATGTAGCTTTAAAATACCTATTGCATAGTTCGGGTGGAACGAAAACAACACATTAATATCTTATGTATATTAACATAGTGTATTTTATAATTTAAACAATAAATCAGTTGCCGGGTCATTATGCAAACAGGGTTCGATAGATGGAAAGGATTGTGCTGTCGGCGTCGCCTATGAATAATTATAATTCGTTAGTAGCGAGAATGGATTTGTATACTTAAGTGATTAAAGTTATTTGAATACGGCTTTATTTCAATAGGTGAAAGAGTGGGAGCGCAGTACGCAAATACAGATGTTCACACTTCGGGGAACACGCGCAAGTTCTGCGCAACAGATCGATGTAAGCTCGCTAAGCTTAAAGTTCTAACTAATGGTTTGATCAAATCTCATTCAACATAGATAAAAATCCGAGAATTATTTTATTGTTTAAGTATTTTAGTGTGGAAAATATTTAAGAAATATTTTATGATCACTTTATTGTTTGGCCAGCGGTGCGGGTCGGTGATCAATCACGCGCCACGTGCTCGTTCATCTAATATTTTTTCAATAAAAAAGCTATTTTTGTCAAAAAACATTCCATACTTCAACAAAAGCTCTGCAGATTACGATAAAAGTAGACGCATAGAAGATAGACAAATATTTGAGCGGGGGCGTAGCGGACCATGAAACTGGCGAACAAAGGCATTATCCGAGGATTAGGATAGGCATTAATGTTATTTGATTACTCAGACACATACACCTATATGAGAACATTACACGGATTCCCTTTTCTTGGGACAGAGAATGGAGGATCCTTTTCAGTTAAGAGGATTAACGAACGTTGAAGTGGCCCAAATAAACATTGTTAAAAAATGAACGCTTTATTTGTTATATAAGATACGAAACAGTGCAAAACTATATTCATTTTTATATTTGGAGCATGTCTACTATAGTAACAATCTGACATATATGATAAAAAAAATATAATACCCACCAAGACATGAAAGCGCGACGCGTATTATATAATAGTTGTGTACTGTTATCGTACATAGGAAGGTAACATTAAATAATTAAAGTATATTTATCTCTGTTTGTCAAGTTCATATACGAACACGCATGAGTTCCGGTGCGAGGCGAGCTACGCCAAGCAGTGTCTACGCTACGTGTGCATTGTGAAGATACGCAACAACGATAGCTTGCGTTGCCTCGATCGATAACAATTTGTATTTGGAATAGGACCTTTATTGAGTAACGGAAACAAATATTTTATAATTGAAGTGTATGGAAACTATTTGTATATACTTGAATATATGGAGAGCTATCTATGATAGTAGTAATTTCGAATATTCAATCTCATTCAACATTGTTATATACTCCTAACTACAACTAGCTGTGCCCGCGTCATCCGCGTGGAATAAAAAAAAAATCTCTTTCTAAAATAAAAGTAACCTAAGTTACTCCTTTTTTCATCAGCTATCTGCCAGTGAAATCCAGCCGGGTCAGAGATTAGCCGGAACAAACAGACAGGCAGACCAGACAAAAGTTGTAAAAAAACATATTTTGCTAATATACACTTATTAAAAAGCTGTTATTTTAATATTACAAACAGATACTTAAATTTTATTTATTTGTATAGATTACGACACAGGAATTATTTATGAGACTCAGGACTGAAAATATTGTAATTTTAACCACTTCTATATATCTTCCATTGTTTTCTGCGATGAGTAAAAAGCGTATGCCGATATCCAAACATAAGTCGGTTTCACTCATTCTTAGTTATCTAAAACGCTTTGTCTGGTTTGGCACGTGGCTCTATTTAAGTTGAGAGGACTAATGATTGAAATTAATGATATCTTAACTATACATCTATGCTCGCAGTTTACCCTTCGCTATGCAAAGCATAATGTCCTAATTAAGTAAGTATCCCCCACGACTCAGTTTAACCACAATCAAGTGCAAACTTTATCTTACATACGGGATAACATTTAGGTAGACGACCAAAATGATATGTTTTAATCGGGATGTTTAAGCATCGAATTAAGTTGTGTTCACACGTTATAAAGGGACAGAGTAAAAAGTTTATTGAGCTAAATCGGTAAAATATGGAGCGATAAGGCATCGACATTAATCATCAGTCGGCGTGAAATCAAATTACCGTGTACCAGTCACAGGCTAAACGAAAGGGTTGCCGTTGCACTGCGCTGTGTGCCGCAGACAACCCTGCCGCAGCCCTGTCCTCGCCGTTTTCTGTCTCTGTTCTCCCTGCGCGAATGCTCCAACGGTGAAAGAGACGTGTTTATTCAATCATTGTGTGGGCCTACACCGCATATCAAGAATTGTGCAAATCGAAAATGCAAACAAATTCAGACATGAAATTGGTTTTGTGTAGGCGATAAAATAAGCCATTATTCCAAATGAAAATGCCGCGCTTTGGGTCCTAATTCCCCGCTCACCCTGTATACACATTGGGACAGTGTTGTATTCGGCGAGCCGACGGAAAATACTTTTGGCAAACAACTGTGGGAAATGATCAAGTGACATTCAGTATTGTTTACAGAGGTGTGGTAAATACTTGCAGGACAAAATTTGATGTAGCTAATACCAATATACATATACTTCAGACTTACATATTGCGAGAAATGTGTGTACTTTTGAAAGTACATAATACTACCTGTCTATACCTACATATATATATACATAATATCATAATTATTTCCCAAGAATTTCTAACATTTACAATTATAGTTCGTTTTTAATACATCTGTTCATCTGCTATAGATTGACAGCGTAATGGTCATACCTACGACGAGTAGTATAAAACGGTACGTTCACGTCAAACATTAATCCCGCGATTGACTTTTGTAAATGGGGATCGACTTTTAATTAGGGCAAATGGCTCGTTTACTGTGAAGGCGGACGTGGACGGCACAATGCACCGTGATTGACACAAATTACCTCTAATCGAGAAATCCACACATGCGCCATCCAAATCTATACATTCGATCCTATTGTATTTCCTTTCTGCGGATAACAAAAGAATGGGTCGCACAACTTTTTCAATTAAGTCCATTGCGTGTCTACAATCAATCGGTATGTCTTAATAAGTAGTAGGTACATAAATGGTAGGCATGGATGAACGACGGATGAGCGCAATAGTAAATAGGTAAACAGTCTTTTCCGTATGAGAGTTGTGGAAATAAAACACCTTGACGTGGGTTCCGTTTTATAGTCATACCGTTAGTTCTTGATACCGAAATCTATAAACTCACTACAAAGGGTTAGACTGGAAACCTTTGTGCTCAATTTAAAATTAAATTTAATTGTATTTTAATCCGAGCGATAAACGTCAATCAAGGCTCTCCTGCGAGTGTGATACGTGTATCAAGAGAGCTCAGCGACACGTCGCGCCCCCGTCGCCATTCAGAACGGATTTCAAGCAAGGGTGAAATTAAAATGTCAAAATAGTAGCAACGCAACACGACGTATTTGTCTCCGGCTTTATCAGCAGCCATTGTGTGCACTCTAAAGCTCACATGAAAAACGATACCGTTTAAGCCCTTTTTAATAAAATATAAAACTGTTATAAAGTCTGAATACTTAACATTGACGTTACCTTCGTCCTTCATAAAAAAAAGTATTTTATACTTGTGTAGTCTGTGGAACCATAACGAAAATCTGTTTTTTGTTAAATCATAATCAAAGGCACGAAAATAAATATAATAATAATGTAATGATTTTATTTTTCAATTCGATTATACTTGCATGATTTTAATGGATCTTTCAACGATGGAAATAAAATCTAACTAAAAATTCACGACTGAGTAGAAACGTGAATGTGTAGTTACAAAACGATTACTTATAAGTTTTAGTTTTAGTTTAAATAGTTTATTATCAACTAGCTGTGCCCGCGACTTCGTCTGCGTGGAATTTAACAAAAAAACAATTGTTCACTTTCTAGAATAAAAGTAGCCTAAGTTACTCCTTTTTATATCAGCTATCTGTCAGTGAATTATATATTAGCCGGGACACACAGACAGACACACAAAAGAAGTAAAAACCTTTTATTTTGTTTATGTACCGTGTTTATGTACAACCTTATATGCATTAGGTAAAATTCAACACCAATATATCCTCACGCCTTCTCACAAGGGTCCCCGAAGGGGTAGGCAGAGGTGTATAGGTAATACCCACACACCCACTTTCCGCCAGAGGTATATTAGGTGCCAACGTGACAGATGGCGAGTCCATCGCCGTTACTCAAGCACGACTATACATACGCCTTTGAATCTCTTCTCAGACGTATGCAGGTTTCCTCTCGATGTTTTCCTTCACCGTAAAGCTCGTGGTGTGACTAATCACTGTACTTAAGTTCTGAAAAACTCATTGGTACAGTCGGGATTCGAACTTGCGACCTTTGCGTCGCAGGCAACTGCTCGAACCACTCGGCCACCACGGCTCAATTTACTCAAATTTTATTTATTTGTATAAATAGATAGGAATATCTTTATGTATACGTTATCTTTATTGGTAGACATATTAGGAATGATATGCACATTCCACACATTTCGTATTCCATTCTCTTTTCGCTTATTTGTTTGGCTATAGAATGCGTGGAGTGCGTTCAGCGAGGGTTCAGAGGGCAAATAAATAATTACACGCATTCTGCAGATATTTGCCTCGGGCGCATTCAGGGGCGCAATCGGGGCCGACCGGCTGCCGATGCCGATTGTACGGCGCGTAGTAGTAGCGAGTTGCAACTACTAAATGACACCACTAATGACTACTACGGGTCTAGTACTAAGTCTTATTTAGTTGGAATTTCATGTATACTTCATCTTCATTGGAATAAAACAATGTTTATAACCTACTTGAAAAATCGAGTTATCGACAAACCTAAAAATATACCTCCTTGAACGAAACAAGGGTGATTTATACAAGAATGGTACAAGCTTTGCTTAGTTTGAGACTAGATCAATTTGTGTGGAACTGTCTAAAGCTTTTTATATAATATATCCTAACGCCACAAGGGTCACCGAAGGGGCAGTCAGATGTATAGGTAGTACCCACACACCCAATTTCCACCAGAGATATATTCAAGGGGCTAACGTGAAAAGTGGCGAGTCCGTCGCCGTTACTCTAGCACGACTGTACATCCGCTTTTGAATTTCTTCTTAAGCGTATGAAGTTTCCTCTCGATGTAAACACAACCGTTCAGAAAAACTCATTGGTACAGTTGGGATTCGAATTGCATCCTTGTGTTGCAGGTAACACTCGAACCACTCGTCCACCAAGGCTATTTATTTTAGGTTTTTATTTATTTACTAGCTATGCCCGCGACTTCGTCGGCGTGGACGGCTTTTTTATCTTTCGTAAAAATGTTTTTTTTTTCAATAAAAAGTATCCTATGTTACTTCTAATACCTCCAAGAATATGTGTACAAAGTTTTATAGTGATCTCTTAAGTAGTTTTTACGTGAAAGCGTAACAAACAAACTTACATTCACATTTTTAATATTAGTAAGATATATTGACCAACTACCTGCCGAACCACGCAACAATTTACCGTGATGAGGCACGGTGAATCGTTGCGTTTCTTCGTTACGGACGTGTTAAGTTTTGCATATATTGTATTATGATTCACGTTTTACTTATTTTTGCTGTGGTGCCAAAAGGGTTAAACGGTAGAAAGAGTTTATAATATGCTTAGCATCCTCTTTTTATTATTTAATTACCACAGGTATATATGCTAGTGATATACCATGTATTTCTTTGGAACGTGTAATATATTTTTCTAATAAAAAATAGGTAATATATCTATTTGATTCTTTAAGTAGGTAAATTAGCTGTGAATATTCGTTTAGTGAAAATATGAATAGAAATTGAAAGGCACAGCAAAATAAACGTTTGGCACGACGCGTTATTTTAGTGTGTCAATTAGAGTACCTAGCGTGTAGTGACGTCACAGCGTGAGGCGCCGTTCGCCGCGGGGCTCGCAGTGGGAGCCGGCGCGCCCCGTCCCTCGGCGACTGCACTCATTGCGTATTCTGACAAATTGTGTCCCGCTATTTGGAAATAAACAGATTTGTAGTCTGCGCATGTGTTTTATATTCCCTTACTATAGGATCCGAAAACATTTCGTATTGTATTGCTACAATTATATAGTATAGGTAATACCTACTTCAACTATATAATCATATATTTTTCTAGAACGCGTTGATGGCTTTTCTTATTCTTCTCTGTGTATTTTGCCACAAATATTAATGTATATATATCATACCAGCTCACCTTGCAAAAGATTTCGAAGGAATGCACTCTTTTTGTTCCTAAAAATGCGTGTTATGATTTTGATCTTTATTACATCCTGTTGGCCCATTCAGTAATTATTTCTTCCGTGAATTTTATTAATGTCGTAACAAAAGATGTTCACAAAAACGTTTTTATAGTGTACACCTATAGAGAGCACGCAATTATAACTTTGTTCGCAGTCGCTATATTAAGTATCGATGCTACCTGCTGCGCGGCCCTATAATTACGCTCTGAATGACATTTCCAAAGCTTTTGAAAACGATAACACGGAAGCTGCTACGAAAACTTAAAAAACCAAGTAAGTATTGTTACAGTAATGCATTTGGGAGTAAATATTGAGTAGGCACAAAGCGGGGCCCGACAACCCTTAACTATAGTCCGCGGGGTGCCATTAGAGCGACTCAAAGAGTTGGGTGTGCTGCGAGAGGCGACTTTGTAAATCTAATTAAAATATCAATATGCTCGCCGGAGTCCGCGTTGACAATTTGATTTCACGCATCACACCCTCGTCTCATGAACACATGCTTTTACCTCTCAGTTAGTTTGTTACTCATATTGCAAATCGGCTGGCCAAATCTGACAAAATTTGGCTGGCCTCCTAAAATGTCTTTTATTTTTAATTAGTAATGCAAGGTTAAGATTAAGTACCTAAGTAAGTAAATGTGTTTAATAGTAAAAGCAAACAGGTCGGTAAAGGATAGAGTCGAAACATCAAACTACCTAAACAACCTGGTCTCAGCAAGAAATCCTGCCTTCTGATAAAATTGCATAGTCTATGCACGCAATGATTTCAATATATTACCAATAATGGGATCAACGCTAAGAACGACATAGATACTTTCGGGCATGTAATGAATAGGCCAGTTCTACGAAGCCTACGAACGAGCATCAATTATTCGGCTGTCATGATATGTTTAGGAACACAATAAAGTCAACGACTGCTCCATGAAACTGCCATGCATTCACGCTGGTCGGCGTGAAGGGCCCGAACTGTCGACGCGTTCCTTCCTACCCTTATTTTTTCTAGAAATAAAAGACTCAGGTAGCAAATACAAACAGTGATAAAAACGTGACGTATCAATCGATTTTTTTCAGTGTCACAAATTCGCACAAATCAAATATTGAAGTGTTAGATTTTTGGATAACAATGCTGTCGCTCGACAGGGAGCAAGCAGACGGCGCATTGTGACCCGTATCATTAGTTAGTAGATGTCATGCCCGTTTCATGGCGTTGCCTTTTGAAATATTCGCATATATATTTAACAGCAAACTAACAGAAAGAGTAAACAACTTGAAGCAAGCAACACAATTTATTTGTATTGCACCAGTAACCTTACAGCAAATGTATTTACGAACAAAGTTTGGATTCAAACTAGCGAACTTTGTGTCGCAGGTGTTACTCGAACCACTCGGCCACCACGGCTTCTTATTAAGAATATTGATATAATATATGCTCAATTTTTTGTAGTATTCACGTTAACAACAAGACGCTAGATTTTGCTTCGATGCTGTTGTGTATTCTTTGATCTCTCTCTACACATATTATATTATTATATAATCATTTATTTTAGACGACCCACTCTTTAAGTTCACAAAGTAAACGCACAAATCAACCAGACATTTAATCTGGTTTTCTACCTAGCCTTTAATACTTCATAACAAATGTTACAATGCACGGCTGGCGTAATATTTCATCGCTCAGTTGTTGCAAAAACGTAACCCTTTTTTTGTTTTCTATTACAATTGTCACCCTTTTACTTCCATTTCAATTAAATAATGTCTGGTCATTTGGGGCGGGTTGGGTGCGCAGTGCGCAGGGTGGCCGGATCGCGCAGCGTCTAGGCCCTATCGCGCCTCCCGGCGGCTCCAGGGCTCCCGGGCTCCCGACGCAACGCAAGTGCGCGTCATCCTGCAAGCACATTAATCAAGTCCATTATTAAACTTGTTATTGTGTTGATTTGAAGATAACGCTTTATAAACGGTGCCGTCCGCTCCCGACAAAATAAGCTTCTGTAATGATGTGTAACCGACCCGACCCAACTTGAGAAAATTGTATTAAAAAGTTTGATTAATGATACTTTTGAGCTTTTGTCGATGAAAAGCCGATTATGGATACTTTTTATATTAAGTAGAATGTTATTTAGTTTAGTATTAGTATACCGAGTTACTGTATTGTATATGACCGATCAAAGTAATCCTCGATCGTGTTTCGGTGCACTCTTGAGTAGGTGCACAGGAGTGCACCGTAACTTACGTAATTACTTAGGTTATATCTATTATACCGCTGCGTTGCTGGCTAGGTCGCGCTAGTTTTTATTTATACAGGTTTTATTTGTACTCCGTGACGAAGCGGACGCATGATGCTCGTCGAGTTGAGATAGCCTGTGGTAAAACGAACGCGCCGAAATGGTCACGACGACATGAGTTGGAATTTCCGATTTGACTTGACGCAATATCGCCGCTCGAGGTCTACGGTAAGTTCTGGCGGGCAATGGCTTCTGAGAAATTTGAAAAGGCCGTACTCATTATTAATCAACGCGTTTTCCTTATTTACTTTTACTACCAATATAAAGTGTAGGTAAATAATAATAATATAATAATAATAATATTATTTATTGTACACACACACATACAAACAAATAGGATGACAAAAAGACAGAGAATAACATGTAATAGGCACAATAGGCGGCCTTATCGCAAAAGCGATCTCTTCCAGGCAACCAAGTGAAGAGAGAAAAGAAATAGAGAAAAAAAGGTAGGTGTGATAGTTGAGCGGATGAAATATACATATTTACTATAATATACATATACTAAGCAATCTAAATAAATAAATACGAAACATATACCTATTTTATACACATACAATAACATATACATAAATATACTTACATATGTATAAGTTATAAAGAAAAATAGTATTCGAATAAAAGTTTCTTGAAGGAGTTCAATGATTCTGCCAGTCTGATGTTCTGGGGCAGCGAGTTCCATAGACGGACAGCTTGCACAGTGAAGGACTTGGAATAGGAAGAAGAGGTAAAGGTAGGAGTTTTAAGGATAAGTTCCCTGGTTTTAGGGAGTAGGTGCAGGTTGGAAAAAAAAATTTCAAAGCGTTCCTGAAGGTATATGGGGGCTCTAGGATCAAACAAAGTGTTGTAAAGAAGTGATAGGATATGTGTATTCCGGCGAAGTCGGATGGAAGTAAATTTTATTTGTCTAACTATAGCTCTCTGTTAGTTATTGATGACGATCCATACTACCAAAAACAAAAATACAGAGATGACTGATTACTAGACTAGAATAGAGAGAAGTGATATTAGGTAGCACCCCACGCTATGGAATAGGTACCAATATTTATAGAATGTGGTTATGATTTCTATTAGTCAATCCAATGGCACATCTATGAGCCGTGGTGGCCGGGTAGTTCAAGTTCGACATACAAAGATTACATTTTCGAATCCCGACTGTACCAATGAGTTTCTGAACGTAGTACAGTTATAACTCACACCTCGAGTTATACGGTAATTAAAAACGTTGAGAGGATATACTTTTTCGAAAAAATTTAAGACGTGTAGAGCTTGAGAGACAGAGAAGTCTTGTTATCTGCCAAGTTTTCGACTAAAATATACTTCAGTCGAAGATACGGTGCTACACTTCTGTCTACCCATTCCCATTCGGATGCCATCGTGGTAAGGCGTGAAGATATATGAGCAATAAACAATTCAAAAACTATATGCTATACGCAATATAACTGTTTTCCACAAAATCGTTAGAAATCAAAATAACCACTTGTGAGCCAAATTGTATTTACACAATGTCACAGTATCAGGTGTATTGGGTAATCCCAGACATCAGGTATTTCCACCGCCGACTGCCTACATCTAGGTCTAATTTGTTACCAAACAAGAATAATGGTGAGAATCATTATCATATCTACCTAAATGGGTATATATATTCTTTTAATTTTCCTACAAGGATCCCTGAAGAGGTTCGTAGGTAAGTACCCACACACCCACTTTTCGCAATATATTTTAGATGCCAACAGACCAGTCCATGGCCAACACTGAAGACTGATCGACCTTACATACATACGTCTTAGAAATTGTTATTTCACGTCGTCATGGTAGAAGCCAATGACGTTACATAAGTTGACGTCACGGTGGACCTACGGAACCGGTTAACATGGAGGTTATTGTATGTCTCTGCGTATGAATAAATTAATTAATGAATCATATAGCCTTCAAGATATTGTAGTAAAGCTATTATGGCAGATACTATACACATTTGTCTACACTTTTCTTAACAATTTGTTCCATCAGTTGCTCTTACTGCTGTATGCTGTACCTACTATTTTGTTCCCCATTATAACCATAACTTATTTTAACTTATTGGCAATTTGATACCTGAATTATTTTTATAACGGCAACAATATCTTCTTTAAGTTGCCGCCATGCTGCACTCTTATAACAATAGCCCAAATTTACACGCCCATAAAACAATAGCGTGTCTGCAAGCCGGCTCGGTCGACGGTGTCCAAAACTATATCTGTAGTTGGGACGTTTACAGTTCTTTTAACAAAAGCTAATTTTGTTGCATTTTATTGCCTTAAAATGGGATCAGCGACCATTAGGCTTTTTTGCCACGCCTTTTATTAGGGTGTCGTCCGAAGGCCACGCGGCGAAAGACAAAGCGTTGACCGGAATTACGGGCATAAACAACATTTTGACTGTTTACGACCGACAGGACTTCTGACTGATCTAACTTACTAACTTAGTCTTGACTTTGCACATGTTCAGTGGAATGTGGATGCCAGGAATAACAAGGGATTATGGCATGGCATAATAGATTTTCCCGTATTTGTTAAATATAATTATTTGAATGTTCCACATGTGTTCTTAATTTGAAGAATTTGAAGCGCTACAAAATTTGTCAAACATAAAACTAGTTCCAAACGAATAGTAGGATAGGTACCGGTATAATATAGTACAAGGTATACGCTATTAGCATTATAAATTATAAATTTTTCGTTTAATTAGAAAAAACAAACATATGCACACTCATACGAACACGAGCTACCGTTTTCTTAATATTACAATCAATCAATTACAATCAAGTGTAAGTATTATGACTTGTAGACTCGGAAACTCGGAATTGGCATTTATGTATGTACTTTTTTTCGAATTGATGTTCTAAAATCATTTCTGTTTCTTATTAACTGTGAATAACTATCGCCTCATTTTAAACTAATAAACATAGTAACAAATTAAGAAAAAAAATGGGAGGGTATCTACCGATAAAATGAAACGTAACAAATGACTCAACTGGCCGAGCGCGGCACACATTAAAATACATGTTAATGGGAACACGTTGTAACCCTTTCTGTACGCTTGCTTTTATTGTTTTATTCAGGGGTCAATGTGTACTTTTTGCTTTACAGACTATGAAAAGGTTTATGAATCAATTAATTAAATGTGACGACGGTCATTGTCACTGTGTAAATATGTAAATGTAACGGTAAGTAACAATGCCTTGATTTATTGGTCGTACTATAAAAAGCATGCACCCAAGGTGAGAATTGCAGAACGTTTGTTGTTCGCTTGACAGTTTACTTTCTAAACAATACAAATGACGTCTTTGATAACAATACAATAGGATTTACGTTTCGGACTGATAGGTGGGTGACTAACCGTCAGGCGAGCGTCGGGGATAGCATACTAAATTTGTTCCTTCACAAACATGATGCTATCAAATTTGTATTTTAAGAGTCCAGTGTTCACGTGCCTCTTTATGTACGAATTCGTATTTTGTTCTTTACGATTTTTATTTCTAAGCCAAAAAAAGTATACTAAGGCAAAGTAATTGCCTTACTTTACTTTTTGACTAATATGTTTATGTCCACTTCAATCCAACTAATAAGACTGCGCCTTAAAAAAAAAAAAACAAATTTGCTGTAACTCTACAACTCCAGAACATTCCCCTTAGGGGGCAATTGGATTTGGCGTTGTCATCTGTAGCGACGTCCAGTTCTGTAATAATTTGGAGGGTAGGGCTAATCTGGTGTTAAGGAAGTTCGGTACACCCACACAGCGATTGTACAGAACAGAAAAGATATTCTTTAAACCTGCTATGTAATCCTGGTTCTTGCTGGCAGAAACCACCAAGAACTAAGTTCAAGAACCTAGTAGTAGTAATTCAAACCATATAAAATCTTGTTTATTAATATAAAACCTAAAAACTTTTAGCAACTAAAACTGTAAGCATTAGCCCCAGATATATATGTAGGTATGTTGTAAGATAAGTATCAGTAAAGTCCGGCGAAAGTAATTGACTATTGCCAAAATATACCTGTAGTATCAGAACTGGGTATTATAAAATATTGAAATAAAAACGATATATAAATAAATTCGAATGTAACAAAAGTTCGACTGTTACGCGCGTGTTATCTTTATATGTAACATACCATGGAGCTTACATTTATATCAGAGGATGTGGTTAACATATCGTCAATATCGGCTGCTTGAAATACATGAACAGTCAATGAATAACCCTAGTTTCTATATTTATAACAACCAGAATTACTGCATAGGTGAGGTATTCCAGTTTGGAGCGTTCAATATGAGTGGATGAGTATTCTCCATCTGGGGGTTACTTTCGAGCTCTTGTATAATGAGCGCATGTTATGGCTCCACTTTTCTCTCTCCACTTCTCACCATTTTTCTCTCTTGTCACTGGTTTGTGGGTACTCAGAAATTATTTCTACACAGAGCTATCTGACATATGGACCGCTATCTTGCTTGGGCTTAATAAACTATTGATCAGTTGGTGGCAATGATGTATAATATATAAACTGAGGGTTGGTGGTGTGATTAGTGACTAAATGTTATCTTCATGAAGTGCATACTTGTCATCAATGAAAGTCATCGAGTAGAGCGTAAGTCCTCTTTTCAGACATTATCCGGGCTCTGAATTCATACTCGCCGTAATCTAGTTGTTCATTTGCTTTTATACACTACTCACAACGTTATATTCTTGGTTTCTCGATCGATTTCATGTTCTTAGAACATGGTCTTTCTCTGCTTCTTCGTCCAGAATATTAGTTATATTATTAGTCCGTTATATTAGTCTTTCTACAAATGTGTATATACCTATGTAGCTATTTAGTAACAGATACTACCTAATCAACACAGCAGATAAACGAGAGTGGGCGTGAGAGTATTTTTGTGGGAATGGTCCCTACATTATCTATTTTTAGGCATGAGAACCAACTATAAAGTGGAACGGAGGTATTATAATAATAAAGTCCTTTATTCTGAGATAAGAAAACATGCACATTAATATGCTTATATAATATCTGTGATCCCAATGTGCCTCTTGGCATAGGCCTCGTCTATACAGTTTTCACTGCGGTCTTTCCTGAGCCACTCGTCTCCACATCATGCCAGCTGTCCTTTTCATGTCGTCCTCCCACCTTAGACGCTGTCTTCCATGGATTCTTTTCCCATCTTCAGACGTAGGTAGTTGCTAGATAATAACAGGGCCCACTAAGGAAGTTAAGATCTGGGGACGTACCACTTGACGTGCTTTTACCGCTATTAATTAATAACCCGACATCAGTGCGCACGTATGAAGAAACTCATGAATGTTATTGGTGAATCTGATGATGTGGATTACACGAAGAGTTCTGTTAGGCTAGAGAGAACTTATGCTCAACAGTCTGCCTACCGCGTGAGCAACTCGGCGTGATGAAAAGTATGTATGTATTTGAGAAGAGTGCAAGCGCTACAGAAGTATATAACTACTTTAATTTATTACCATTCTTGAATCCTAAAGTCAATAGTGCATTACGGTCTGGTCCCAGCACTGGGGGCTAGACATATCAGCTAATACTCGCATTATTCACACACTAATTTTCTGTAAATAAGTTCGTACTGTGGAGCGTGTGATTTTTACTCGAAGTGTTGTTTCTTAAAATCCAAAATTTAAACAACCTCGTCATGATTGTAAAATAACAAATACGCGTTAGTACGTGAAATGGAAAACTGAACGTAGCATTATTAAAGAGATGATATTATTGATTATGGAGCGGTCGCGTGTCTGGAAAGCTCACACTTGTACGAGATCAAATAGCAGAGGCCGCCGCCACGTGGCTGCTATTTCTACAAAGGCCCACTACGTGACAAAATTGAACATTCGTTTATACTCTGTTTCGTCAATTGGAGATAGTTAAGATATCTATATAAAAATACCGACGCACATAGTTGGTATAGGCTTCTGCACACCTTTGCCGGTTATTAGAATAGTGTTCCTGTTTGCTTAGTGTACAAGTTAGTTCACAAGATTAACTACTGATGAATTCAGATAAGTCACAGGCACTAAATAAGTATTCAGAATTCAATGTAGGACCTCGTTGTATCTAAATCTAATGTAAGTTATATAGTAGATTACCATCCTTAGTAAATATGATGTTTGTTTACTCAAGTAAAAGTTATATTAGGTCGAGTTTTTACAACTGTTTGCGAAATTAGTATTTTGCCACGGATTTAATTACTCAAATATTGCCTCTTTATAGAATGTGCTCAATACTTTATTTTTAGTTAGATATTTATTTATCTATGTACCTACTTGATATATCATTTCAATTGCGGATCAAAAAACTCCTTAATTATCAAATTCTGGAGTTTTTTGATCCGCAATTCTAAACTAGCTAATGTGTACCTACGCAGTAAGTATGTTATGCAAAGCATCATTTCCGGATGCAAAGATGGTTACAGGCCTGAAAGGAGCTTTAGAAAAAATAGGTTCAGCTTTCGTTCCGAATCTTTTCTTCAGGCAAAGAATATGGCAACCATTTCGGATATATGTATATAGATCGAGACCAGACTCCAACAGTGCTGGGAATTATTCCAGCGATGAGATCATGTAGAAAATATAGATAATAAATTTGAAAAGAAGAAAACAAATATAATTAATATTATATTGCCTACAAATTGATCACCATAGGTCATACCAAGCCTTACATATCATCGCGATGAAAACCTTACGCGCTAGGCAGAGTAACGTCATGGTTCGCTTCATCCACATCAACAATGGATGAATAGTTCGTTCTTTTCCTAGTAAATTTAAACAGAGGGTAATAAAATGAAAGATACTTCTAAGTACTTACCTGATGGTATTGGCACAATGTGTATCGACAAAAGCAACACTTTAGTAGTTGTTGTTTTCGTTTATCAGATCTTGATCTGTCGGATGCTTTTAACAACACTTGATATATTTCACAGGGTTCCATGCCGCCTATTGTCAGGTATAATTCACGCTTAGTTCTACGCGAATGTTTTTTTTCTGCATTTAACTTCTAAGTTTAACTTTAAATTATTTTGTTCAAGTTCTAAGGATCAGGATATGTGGCAATGATGGCAGCTCTCTTAACACGCTATTATAACTATTATTGAATTTTATACATTTTATTTATGTTTACGTTAAAATAATGTTTAAATAGCCGAGAATATGAAAATACTCCGCTATTTAACGCGTATTTTTTTCTATAATTCGTAGGTTACTCACTGGAAAGAAGTTATATAGTATCTACTATATAATGCACGGTATCCTGGAGTATATCTATACTCCAGGATACCGTGCTTTCAGCTCTACTAATAAAAGGGCGGAATAATAATAAATTAATACCTTAAGGACCCTTCTACTATGCGCAATACAATTAGGCGACTCGACGTCCAATAAATGTAGCTTTCATGCCATTCAATAATATCACATTTCATTTATCGCGTCCTGGGATCCTACTCCCCTTTTATGGAATATTCGAAGAGTACATAGCGTACGTTTATCTCATGACAAAGGAACAAAAGCATCGATACAAGTACATAAAACACTCGAAATGTCGAGAGAGGATAAAACCCATCATTATACATTCATGTGCTTTGTCGTTTACAGTATTTATTTTGAAACATTTCGAGGGGGGAAAACCCTCTTTTCGCTTGAAAGCTCCCGAAAGCGCACAAAGAAGGCGTCGGGCGGCACCGCGGGGCGCTGTCATTGGCTCCTGACTCCCCCCTTCCGGGAGACTCCGCCCTGATGGAAATTCTCCCCGTATCGCTAGCACGAGCTATACGCAAGTGATCGCTCATTCAGTTATAGACTGTCGTAGTGGCAGGTACTCACGTCGTGCAGTCGCCGTTACAGGCCTTTTCGTAGTAGGTGATTAAGCAAGTGACTCATCGGTGAGCCTGAGTCAGTGGGTGTCAGAGGCCAGTGATGTTGTAGCGAGCCACTGGGTTAGTGCAAGAGTTCAAGAGCCGTTGTGTGTGATGCACGCCATGAGCGACCCCGCCGCGCTTGCTAGCATGCTGCCCTTCGACTCCATCGGACTTTACGAACAGCCCAAACCACGGTTCATATTCAAGATGCCGCGTGTAGTGCCCGATCAGAAAGCTAAATTTGAATCCGATGATCTCTTCAAAAGACTGAGCAGAGAAAGCGAGGTATGTTGATAAGATCTAGAAATAAATATCGACATTTGTATTTATGCAGCCTAACTTTTAGTTAATCGACCGTACAGTCATACCGATATTAAGGTTAATACTCGTATGAAGGTATTTGTATTTAACACTTGTGTTGTACAGAAACAGGAAGAATTACATGGAAACATTGAACGAAAGGAATAATGAAATCGAACATAGTTATTGAGCAATTGTAATTACTTCTCTATCTCATAATTTATGGGATTTCTTAATGTCATTAATACATGATTAATTGTACAGTTAATGGCAAACACACATTAGGTACCTATTTATCGACTATTAATGTATGTTATTAAAAGTATATTTCTATCAGTGGATTCTTTAAACATTATAATAAGTACATATGTATACATTACAATATATATATATATAGGTATACGTCAGAAATGTGTTACCAGTTTTGTGTTAAGGTGCTTAACACTTGTAAATGTTTCTATATAAAACATTGTACTTACCAACATATCTAATAAATTACAAACATTGTACACACGGTAGCTATTTGCATAGAACTGGCAGCAAAAGTAATGTTATAATTAATATGATAGGTTCGGTACACGGGATATCGTGACCGACCTCCTGAGGAGCGCCAGATGAGGTTCACAAGCGGATGCCGCGAGGGTCACACAGAGATCGCCTTCACCGCCACCGGTACCAACTTACAGCTGGTGTTCGACCACTCCCCATATAACAACCGCGGCTGTGACTTCCAGAAGGAAAATGGCAAGGTAGGTAACTTTATTAATTTTATGTTTCCCTAATCGTTATCTAATATGTAACTGTGCCCACACAAATAGCGAACGCTACAGTAATACAATGACTGCTTGTATTATTTGTTATTTTCCTTCTTCATCCTTGGGTTTCATGACCATTTCTGATAATGGCAATTCATTCACTGGCCCCTCTAATCCATGTAATCCATATAACTGCTGGATCAGAACGAATAAAACGGTATGAAATTTTTTTCCCGTACGGCAAGTCCTGGTAAGTACCTACTGCTGATAGATCGCTGATGATTGTAACAGCAATACACATTATTAAGTTAATAAATATACACAAAAGTCTTGTTTAAATACTGTTGTTAGTTGTTATTGCCAATAAATATACATGTATACATGTCAGCACAACAGAGCCGCGGTGGCCGAGTTGTTCGAGTAGTCACCTACAACATACAGACATAGAATGCAAGTTCGAATCCCGCACCAATACCTTTCATCACCATTCCTTTGAGAAGAAATAGGGGTACGGCAGTAATAAACAAAGATTTAACTATTTTAGGAATAAAAACAAATTAAAAGAATTTAAAAGATCATTAAATTCAGAATATCAAAGTATGTATATACATTACTACAATCAGCTATTTCGACTGAAACACCAATCGTAACGCATGACGTCACGCCTGTGTACGCTTCACTGTGTCGCATAAGGTAGGTTTCGATTTATAATCGATTTATTTATTCAAGTGTGATTTCTAGTCTCTTTAATGATGGAAACAGGGTTAATTAAAGCAACCAGCACTGATTTGTCCGGAATTGAGACTTGTTGATGTTGGGAGATTTCCTCGCATATAATAAACAATGTTTCTCGCCTGAGTTTTAGAAGTGCAAATATGCAAATTTACGTATATTTATATTGGGAGTTTATTATGTATAATTTTCATAGGTTACATTTACAATAATTACAATAGTTCTAGAGAGAACTGGCGCTCTATACTCTCTGCCTACCCCGTTAGGGACTTGGCGTGATGATATGTATGTATTTACAATAAACTTGTCACGGTTTATTTTTGAGGTTAGCTTATTCGAAGCATAATGGTTGCTTTACCAGAACTACCAGATTTTTACCCGCAAATTAATAGTAGGAATGAAATAAACGCAAGCTATATAAGTACCTACACAGGGTAAAAATAAACTAAGGCGCCAGTTGTATCAAGACTTGCAAAAGTTTTTCGCCTCATCCTCATTCATTCATGAGTCTGTTCACACAGGCTTGTTGTCGTTCCCATCTTTGGGTATTCAATCGATTGATCTAGCTTGATAGTTCGAACGCTGCTGTCTGCCTCTGCCTCTTCTCCCAGACAGTTTCGCGTTGGTTATGTGGTAATTAACTTGATCCTGTTATCCTCTGGAAAGCGTCAGAGAACGTAACATATCTTTCTTAATCTTTATCGCAAGTAATAAAAGTTTAAATAGCTTTATCGTGCGCGCAAAGTACAAATGAATCTCAAAGTATGGAATGAAAGGCTTTGATGGTTTAATTACATCATCTGTCATCAACCACGGGGCGGTGTGAGTGCGTCATCAACGTACTGCGCTTCCGGCCACATTTCCATGATCAAAATTAAGACATAAATAATGTTCAAGCTGCTGATGAAAAAATACAAAGCCGTAACACCGCACATAACGTGACCGTCACGCTGCACGTTAGCTTAATGCAGTGTTATGAGGAGCGAAGCACATCTTTTCTACTTTCATTCATTCTGGTTCACCTAAAGTACTTATGTAGATTCAAATATGGCCGAGCATGTCAATGCATAGAGTTCTCATAATGTTATAATTATCATTAAATAAATTAGCTTGATCGGTTTCATTGGAGTAATCACAGTAGAATCTTTGAATAGCGATCATAGGAAGTAAATCATAGGGAACTAACTAACTATATTTTGGAACCTTCATGTCTTAATGTAAGTTCTCTAATAAATGCAACTCTAATAAAATATAATTATATTCAAAGAAACACTTGAATATAAATGTAAATTCAATTCATTATGAATAAAATATCTATCGCCAGGCGGAGGTGTAATAATAACTCCGACTTTGCATCAGAGATAATTAATTTTTTTTAAATGACAGGGACTTGATGCTTACAGCAATCCAGACGACCCTGATTTGATACTGCTGATCATTGACTTATGTCAGTTAGTTAATATAGAGATTTTTTGCCAATACCTTGTTATCCGGTTAATTTTACGGTTTGCTGTAAATACCTTTGTGGCGACTGGATATTTTTTCCTAGTAATATTTCTTTAAATCTTCACGTAACCGAATTTGCTATCAGCAAAATGTATATTGATAGAAAAAAATCCTCCCGTTGATTCAACAGTGTATCTAATTGGCAAATGACTGATAAATAAAAATATACAATTCATATTAAGTAATAATAAGCCAATAGGTACGCGCGTATTGAAGTATCCGCGTCATGCAGGTACCAATTACACAAATATCATTGTAGATATATATGAGTAGACATTTTAAATGCCATTTGGAGCCTGTTTCATACAATCAAGCCCCTCCGTCAGTTGAAACCCGCCTGCTGCGATGATGCATGAATGCTGTATTTATTTACATTCGGTTCATTTAACCGAACACTCGAGTGCGTAAGTGTCCATACAACGATATTTATATTAATAACGGTACAACGGATTTAAATAATGCCAATTTCGATAACGGTTTTGTAGATCAGCTTCTTACGCCTTTTCATATAGTAATTTTTTTCATATTGCTGTGTTAATTTAAATGTTATGTAAGTCCGTATCACATGAATAGGCATAGCACACCTAGACCTACTACGTAACAATTACTTTGCGTTGAATTAAAAGGAAACTATACTTTTTTATTTCCAAGTGCTTGAAAATCCAATTACGTGTGCATCCATATCCTTAGGGTATATCGAGGAGACTTCTCCCCTAGGGAAAGGGAGAAAAACATTTCCCCTGAAATCAATAATGTGAAAAGCGCCTCGCTATTGGAGGGCGTCCCAATCCGCGCCCGCCCAGACATCATGGCTGCCGCCGCGCGCCTCCCGGCTTAACTCCCTCTTGTTATAGTGCCCACTTTAAACGATTAATTTTAAACTGTATCCTTCAAATTCATATATCATATTATTCCTAAACACAACAAGGAGTAAGCGCTATTACAAAGTAGGCATTTAATTGCACAAAAACTTAAGAAATATTTTTATTTTCTATCACAATTTGGTAATCTTTTATGGATTTATAGTAAATTTGTCCAGTATTTCACAAAATAAAAATAAAGTATGACCCATGTATGATCTCAACTTCCTAAATAAAAACACCTCTAAAATTCGACTTCCAAACCTTAACATACTTCATACTTTTTTTATAGACTCACCTTATTGGGTACTGTTAATAGCCCGTCATAGATTAATTATGCTGCTAGCAAAATCAATTATTATTATTTGTACAGAGCGTGTATCGGTATTGTATCATCAAGAACTAATAACATTAAATCTTATAATAAATACTATCTACACGTAAAGATTTTAAAGCAAGGCATACATACATACATACATACATACATACATATCATCACGCCAAGTCCCTAACGGGGTAGGCAGAGAGTATAGAGCGCCAGTTCTCTCTGGACTTACATACCTCTTTCGCTTCGTCCACATTCATCAGTCTCTTCATACATGCTCGTCGGTTTCGAGTACTCTTAACGTTCCCGTCCTTCAGAGTCCGATCTATTTGATCCAGGTAGTTGGAACGTGGCCTTCCTCTGCCTCTTCTTGCACACACTTTTGCTTTGTATATCTGTTTCGTCAATCTTTCTTCACTCATCCTTTCTATGTGTCCAAACCAACGTAACATGCCTTTCTTCATCTTTACAATCACGCCCTCATTCACGCCAGTTGATTTGCGAATCTCTTCATTGCGGATTCGATCTAATATCGTTACGCCGCACATTTTTCGAAGAGATCGCATCTCGACTGCATTCAAGCTATTTTCATACTTCCTCTGACATACCCAGGATTCGCTGCCATACAATAAGGTAGGTACCAATATCGCGTTGTGGACAGCAACTCGAGCATTCTTGCTCAGACTTTTACTGCCCATCAACGCCGACATGGCTCCATTCACCTTATTTCCGGCAGTTATCCTTCTTTCAATATCTTTTTCATACTTTCCATCTCGTGTGAACATGCTTCCAAGATATACAAATTCATTCACTTGCTCTAGAATTTGCCCATTTACCGATATAGCACCCTCGGTCACTTGTTCATCTCTTTCGAATACCAGAACCTTAGTCTTGCCAGCGTTTAGGCGCAGCCCCTTCTTTTCACATTCTACTTTCATTATGGTAACTAGTGACTGCAGTTCGCCCTCTGATGACGCCAGTAAAACCGCGTCATCGGCGTATAATAGGCAGTTGACCACTAAGTTTCCCATTTTCACTCCACATCCGTTCGTTCGTAGTGCTCTCAGACAGTTAAAGCAAGGCACTTAAACTAATAAGTAAACATCTTAGAATCAATACATGTTACAAATATGAACACTTGCAATACGAAGGTAAGTTAAGGGAAAGTATTATATAAAGGTAAGTTGATATAAAAATTACCTACATTCGTACTTGATGTGCCCGGACCCGGGAAAATACTGGGACAAGGTAAATGTCCACCCTGTAATAACACTCTACTATAATAGTATAATAATAATAATATATTTAATAAATACCTGGGACAATGTCACACAAATTGACCAAGTCCCAAATTAAGCAAAGCTTATGTTATGGTAACTAGACAACGATATATTTACTTATATAGATAGATATATACATAAATACCTAGGACATCCAAGACTAAAGTACAAATACACGTGTTCATCACACAAATATTTGCCCTCAGCGGGATTCGAACCCGCGAACTCAAGTTTCGCAGTCAGGAGCTCTAACCACTAGACCAGACGGTCGTAGTTATAAATGTTTATGAGGATATCTGTATCCTTTTCAAGCAAAAAGTACTCAATGGATTTTAATGAAACGTTATAATTATTAATAATATATCCTCACGCCTTCCCACAAGGGTCCCCGAAGGGGTAGGCAGAGGTGTTTAGGTAATACCCACACACCCACTTTCCGCCAGAGGTACATTAGGTGCCAACGTGACAGATTTTTCAAGATATTTTGTTACATGGCCGAAATATTACGACAATATAATTTTTTACGCGGGTGAAATCGTACGAGACATCTAATTCAAAATATTGGCGATATTATTTTGAATACTGGATGACTTATTCCTACGTCACGTAAACACATATTTCCTTTTCATTAGTGCGAAATCTTGTATTTTTACTTTGTAATCCGATCGCAGACGGCAACCGTAAATGTTAAAGAATACCAAATATAGGTAGTTATTAGTAAAATTGCCTCTTCGCCGGGAGTGACTGCCACAATTAATGGGATTGTGAGCAACTGGTGCCGGAACAAAGAAGCACGCGAGTCCTTCGTCTACCTTATGGCGTTCCGTATTTCGTAACTGCCGCTCAATGCCATTTAAATATTGTTTAGTAACTAGAATAGCTTCCTTTCACGAATGTACTACGGATTTTCCACACAACTGTGCAGTTACCCGCTAGTTATTCTAAGGAATGAAAGAAGTGAGAATAGTCAGACCACCACACCAGTCAAGAATTGAGGTTGTGGTAACATGGTATAAAGTATGGGAAAAGTATAGGAAAATAATTTCATTGACATTTCCGATGTGTTAATACCGCTAATAATCAATCTCTATACCAAATGTCATCCAATTCAGTTAATTAGTTTCTGTGTAAAAGAGGCACGAACTTTCGTATTTATAATATGTTATGTATGATTATTATCGGTGAATATTCCGGGTCAATTTGTATATAACTGTCCCTAGTTTATTTATTTAGACAACGCTTGGTACATTTTCAAATACATTTCTTTCACGCCTTCCCCGAAAGGGTAGGCAGAGGTGTATAGGTATTACACAAACACCGTCTTTCCACCTGCTATATTTTCGGTGCTAACGTGACAAATGGCTAGTCCGTCGCCGTTACTCAAGCACGACTATACATACGCTTTTGAATTTCTTCTCAAGCGTATGCTAACTCTCGATGTATTCCTTCACCGTAAAGCTCGTGATGTGACTTCATCATCATCACTGTACTTAAGTTTACAAAACTCATTGGTGCAGTCGGGATTCGAACATGCAATCTTTGTGTTATAGGCAACTACTCGGACCACTCGGCCACCACCTCTCATTTAAACAATGATATAATAAATGCATTTAAATTAAATTTAAACCAAAATGCTGAAGTGAAATATATAAATACACAGAAACGCCAAAGTACCTACAAAAATTTCGTGCCAAGCACCCATATTTGCCCTGAGTTGCGATCGAACCAGAATAGTAATGTATGTAAAACAAAACGAAAATACGATCTCTATCATATGAAATAGATTTTCGTCATAAAATTTTATTGGTTTTATTACAACTCTGAATCTGATGTTATGAAAAAGTTCAATGGCAATAAATTTAGCAATAGAATGCTTAATATTTATTTTTTTATTTCTTGATGATCGAAAGATATAATTTGGTAACTTTGTGACGTGTGCTATTTAAGAAATGGGTTCTAAAATAAGGGTCCACTTCCGCGGCACATGTGACTGAAAAATGCCCCTGGCCCAATTTGCCACCAACAGAGTCCAAGTTTTTGCCTCTGCATTTTTTGTGCCGCAGATTGATATAGATACGTTTTTTGTTGCTATGAATAATAGGGAATATGTGTATTTCTGTGCAGGCCCACATAGTGTCGAGGTTTATAATGAACGGCGTGTGCGTGCGGTGGCGAGGATGGCTAGACCTAGAACGGCTGGACGGCGCGGGGTGCCTGGAACTGGACGAAGAACGCGCTGCCGTCGAGGACGCGGCGCTACGCGACCAGATCGAGCGCTACAACCAGCGCCTGCGAGACTTCGAGGACAAGCAGCGCGCCTATCGCGACCACGGGGATGAGCTGCGAGGACACCCACACGCTCATGCCCAGCGCTGCCACCCTCCGCGCCAGCCGCACGGTGCACACCCAGCACACCCTCATCCATCGCATGCACTTCACCTCAAGCCCCACTCGCAGGGTCTCATCTCCTAAATTACCATAGATAATGTTATAGTAAGGTTGCTTTCTGATAACATTAAATAGACTGTCTGCATCAGACAGTAAATACCTAATGTTGTGTTGTTAGAACAGTTCAGTGATAATTAGATTCTCGTTTCGATTTACTCTTCTTAAATAATATCAATAGCGGTAAATAAAGGAATATATCTAAATATTCAGCTGATGCCAATGACATTTTCACCAAAAAGATTTATTGCTATTGCTAAAGATGAGGACTATCAATACATAGTCTGTTACGATGTGGAATGTTTATACGATAATCATTATGTTATATTTCTGAATTTGGTGAACAGATGCTCAGTCAATAATAAAATTGACGATCAAATAAGTGTAGGCTACTTTTCGTGGAATAATATCAAACGGTAAAGATGTCATCGTATGAAATGTACATGGTAGCATCATTAATTACCTATTTAGAACTCGTTAAATGATGTTATAAAACGTAATTATTTAGACAATTAGGATCTAGGTTTGGTATTTATATGCAAAATACTTAAGGTGCAATAAACATGACGATATTTTCAAATATTTTTTTTTTACATTAGAAATATCTGTGTTTTTATAGACATTCTTACAAAGAACAGTGGGTCCTTAATTACGGTCATCGTAGAATAAAATTTAATGTTGGAATATCATAAGTACTCAAGGGCTTCTATTACCGGATTAATCTAAAATATCGAAGAACAAATAATGCGAGACGCATTGACTTAATATACTTGTCTCTTTCGTGTTTTAAATAATGATATTAATTGAATCTCATGGTAAGGCCTCAGCTTAGCTAATAAGTGAAAGACTAAGGAATGAGTATGCATAATGTACGAGCAAATTTGATTCGATTTACTGTTTTGTGTTCTTCAAATATACTATACTTCCTCGGCCAGACCTTACATTTGTTGTCTTTGTGATATCCATTAGTTAATGCGTTGAGGGGGTTAAACGGGATGTTCCTACTGATTTCTGCTCGAAATATACGTACATACAAACCTCTCGCCTGAAAGGACCTAGACCTGTAATTTTGAATACATAATTGCTTAAGTAATAAAAATAGCTGAATATGTTACTTTATTTTAATATTTGTATTTTGTGTTATTACTTCAACTCGTCATATATGTTGATTATTTTTAGGTTGAATTAGTTTAACTCTAATGACAAAAATATAAAATGAAATATTGTGATAGTGTTTGATGTAAATAAACGAAACTCGTAGTAATGTTACACGTTTTTTACTTCAATCTTACTTATTTACAGATTCGACCTCTCACTCTCTCTTAAGGCTCACATATCGTAGCCGGCCTAACATATTCACCTTTTCCATTCTTTACTCATGCTGAATCAAAGTAGTACATATTAGCGAATTATCTCGTAACAATGTTTGACAGTCATCACGAAAAATCGCAACTGCATTATCATGCCATCATTAATATTATATTAAGCACTATATTATTAGTGGGTACCTGGTAACATACATATATTTAATTTGAATTTTTCAGTAAATTCAATCCTCCGCTTAGTTAATTATTCAAAAAGCATTCAATTACATAAATAGTGCAACGTTTTTTAAAGTTTTTAGTAGTCCTTAAATTTTAACCGGGTATTTTACTACTTTCTATCAGGACTAGTCACCTTTTTGATATTTAATTAATACACGTTACACGTTATTTAAAAGCAGGGCTGGATTCGGTTCATTCAAGCATCGAACAGGGGATGCGATCCCCTCAGCCGACATGCTAGTAGAATTAAGTGCAATTTGGAATCCACGTCCCGCGTCTGGCGGGGCCACGCGACGCACCTGTGCAGCGGGCCTGTCCAGCCCTACCCCGCCCTCGCTCATTATACGCAATTTACGTAAAACTGCGGAAATGTCCGTGTTCAATGAAAGCAACACGAACTACTTATTATAATTACCTATTTAAATAGTGTTGTTCGTAACAGTTCATTAACTTTCGTAGCAGAAACTTGTCAAATTAGAAATTTTAAATTTATTTTGTGGTAAGTATATAGCTGTTGCGATAAAATTTTATATCGATAATATTTTACACATAAAATATAACGCACGAAACGTACAATGTTTGAAAGTATGAATGCAAAGATTAGTAAAACTATCTGTTCGCTGATCGGTAGATAACGTACTCAATGTTGTTGTGATATACTATTACAAAATAATATCCCCATAAAGGTATGCGGAACTAGAGCATAAGTTATAACATGTCATCCGACGTTATCTCAGCTTTTGTTATATTGTTTGTGCTGCGCAGCACCTTGACCGTCGATATTGAGCAGGTACCTTCTTAGTGGATCTCGTCACTGATTGATGTCAGAAAAAACTCGGGAGTTATACAATACATAGATCGAGAACGCTGCTCAGATCTCGTCACAATGAACCGGTGATTTATCGAACCTTTCTTTTTGCACAAAAAGCTCAGGTCAGTGTTGAAGCGAAGCACCAAAAGGGCATTTCGTGTAATCCGCGTACCAAGCGTGGGAACGGCGCACGATATGCGCGCGATTACACTAACACTCGCTTAAATAATCAATGTAATATACTTAAGCGTAATTTTTACTGCATTAACATCTTACCTTACTTATTATATGTACGATATGTCTCAGCGCAGTCACTTTAGAATGGAATCTGTTAGTCCGACATTGACAGACAAAATATGTATTGTGCTTTAAATCGTATATTTAAAGTAACTGTTACAGAAATAATAATATCCTTCATTTCAGGCTTTATAAACATCTATTGATTATAAGTAGTAGTAATGTCTTTAGCTAGGTTTAAATCGCTTTAGTAATCTTCTGTTGTTGCTTTTGGCAGATCAATTTCAAACAACATAACTGTCATACATTCACTACTTAAGCGCCGCTATTTAAAGTGCCTTCTCATGCCTTCCCACAAGGGTCCCCCAAGGGGTAGGCAGAGGTGTATAGGTAATACCCATTACCCACACACCCTCTCTCCGCCGGAGGCGGAGGTATGCTAGGTGGCAACGAGACAGTATAAGTTCGTCTGGCGTATAAAATGTAATTTTGATATTAATTTCAACCATTGAAACTGCCAAACGAGACTTATAATAATACTCTTACCTAATTGTGAAAGGTTTTCAAGTGACTCGACACCTCTAAGAACGGGGTTCATCTATAAGGTTTCCCTAAGACACGCGAGTCAACCAGCCTCGTGTCACGCTCGAATAGCGCTGTCGTAAGACCATGTAAAATAAGACGCATCTATGTGGCTTCCCAGTTCACTATGAACGAAATCCTTATGACTTCAATAACGTACTTTTTTACTATTTTATGACCAAAAAGGTTTACCAACCCGTATGGTTGGTAAACCTTTTTGGTCATACTCATAGTTTGGCTCAGTCGATCGTTTCTAGGCATAAATGAATTTTACTGGACTGTACCTAAAATAAGCATTTAAGTTTTAAGGTTAGTACATTTTCATGCATCCACCTATTGTTTTTTGTCTTAGGCGGATGCCGCTTGGTCCGTATTCTTGCTCATGACACTAGATAGCCTACGTATGACAAGGAGTAAGCGCTTGAGCCTACAACGCTTTACCTACTTCTTACTTACTGATCAAGTTAGTAAGATAGAGGTACCAAACGGTGGTCTGTACTTATTTAATAGCATCAGAACAGATACACCCACATCGAGTTTGATATCTCAAATTCAAATATATTTTTTTGCATCAAAAATTAAAAAAAAAAATAAAAACAGAATTACTCAGGTAAGTAACTTGTACAGAATAAATTGAACACCTTTGAGAAGCATTGAGTGTTTCCCACATTTCTATTTATATCACCGAATAATTCATCGAATAAGATTTTTTAAATGATGCATCACAGGCATCTCTATCTCTCAACAAACAGTTCAATTATCGTGGTTTGATTGTGATGTCAACATTGATATAAAATTAAGTTTCAAAACAAATTAGTGTGTTTGCTTATATAAGGCGCCCAAATTAGCAGGGAGTGCAGGCAGAGCAGTGTGCACTAGCCACCGAGCCGAGCTGGCGCATCAAATGACTGGTTTTATGGCCGACGGGCCGCGGCGGCACTTTGTAACCGAGGAGCGCCATTACATCCATATGTTTCCTTGAATTAACGTCTGTTTTCTACGAAGAAAACGGCTGTCATAAAACTCGTTATAGATTCTCTGTACATAAAACGTTATTAACTGTTTGTTTGTAATAAAAAAGAACATAAGATAACGTGTTGTAGGAAATTTATATTGCAATGTGCCAGTTATAGGCCTTTATTGTACATCTAAATGTTTCTCATGTCCAACCACACCATAATAACATTGCTTTCATGTTAGGTATGCCAATTGTATATTATATTTAACTTTGAATAATTCATGGAAGCCAAAGGAAACAAAGGTTTTAATTTTGTGCACTACTAGACGCGCCGGGCTGTACACTTGCTTGCCTGCCACAATTGTAGTAAAAGAACTTTAATACGTAGGTACACATTTCTACTAGGTTTACCTTTAATTGCATTCAATGATATTTGAATTGTTTGAATAATTATTTAATGTAATTATTTTCTCATTAGGTAACACGAAATCTGGTTACATTATTTTAATTAATGGAGGGACCTACCTAATTACTCACATATTCACTGAAATATGTAGCGAGTATTGCTTTATATTTAGTGAACTTAATTAGTAGTTAAAAGGAAACTTGCACACGTTTGATAATATCCTCACGCCTTCCCACAAGGGTCCCCGAAGGGGTAAGCAGAGGTGTATAGTTAGTACTCACACATCCACTCTCCGCCAGAGATATATTTTAGGTGCTAACGTGACAGATGGGGTGAGTCCGTCGCTGTTACTCAAGCGCAACTATACATACGCCTTTGAATTTCTTCTCAAGCGTTTGCAACTTTCCTCTCGTGGTTTTCCTTCGCCGTAAAGCTCGTGATGTGACTAATCATTGTTCAGAAAACCTTATTGGTTAAGTCGGGATTCGAACTTCGAACGGGAGGCAACTGCTCGAACCACTCGGCCACCGCGACATAAATTTGAGGAAAAAAAACTCACTCATGCAAATATCAATAAATAAAATGAAGGGCAGGTATTGGAGTGAACTCCCCGAGTAATCCCGGGGCACGTGCGGGATAATCCCGGCTAATTGCGAACGCGCGCCTTTCATCCACGGGATCATCAGGTGCTCATCTCTGTCGGCTGGCTGCACTATCACAGAATTTGAGTCTAAGCTTATATTATTACCTTTCACCTAAACTTGAAACCGACGCCACGACCATGTCTGCCTGCTACAAAAGGTTAAGATACCTTCGACGAGGTGGCCATTCGACGATATGATTAAGGAAAAATGTTAAAATATAATATAAAGCATACTCTATAATTTAAAATTTGGTTGGTATGACACTATAATGCTTGCCTTTGTATAAACAACTCTATTATTTAATTAAAATTTGATGTTTATTGTTTCTTTTCGTTATTTATTCACCCAACTACCTTTTCGTCATATTGAGGAGCTACATTGGTTGAGAGGCGCTGGGAACGTTTCTAAACTATCTTCACCGTTCTTTATTTGTAACTTCTGTAACCGTGACCCCTAATATTACAGTAATGTACGTTCGTTCGTTCGTACGTTTAAAAGTCAGTTTTCCATCCTTGCACAAAGTTGACATGCATGGATGATGATGAAAGTCATTAGATCTAAAATGGCCGTAGCTCATGCTTGTAAATGTACCAAATTCTGCTGGGTCGGGTGGTCTTCCCTTCAGATGACATGTTTAAAGTCGCACACAACCGTCCAGCCGACTTGCTTACCTCTATGCCTGGACTGCCTACCTCGCACGTACCTACCCACCTACTTATTAGTGATTTTATCGTGCCTGTAGGTACGTCTGCCGAAGCTATTTTCACTTCGACTTATAATTAATTTAGTCCCATATATATATACTCACGCCTTCCCACAAGGGTCCCCGAAGGGGTAGGCAGAGGTGTATTGGTAATATATAATATAGGTACACCCAGTTTCTGCCTGAGATATATTTTAGGTGCCAACGTGACAGATGGCGAGTCCATTGCCGTTACCCAAGCACGACTACGCCTTTGAATTGCATCTCAGACGTATGCAATGCGGTTTCCTCTCGATGTTTTCCTTCACCGTAAAGCTCGTGGTGTGTGTTATTACTGTACTTAAGTTCAGAAAAACTCATTGGTACAGTCGAGATTCGAACTTGCGATCTTTGTGTCATTAATATTTCTAATAGTGCTTAAGAAATGAAGTTGAAACTCGCCATTAGTCACATTGGCATAGAAATATATCTCCAACACAAAGAGTTTCGACCCTTTTACGACCGATAGGTGACATTATAATCTACGCAAGATAGGTAAATATATGAATCTGTGGTTTTCAGTTCCATACGTGGTTTAATAATACCCAAAACACCTGTACGGATTTTATAAATGCTTTCATGTTACTTATGGCGCCATCTCGTGGACGGTAGCATTTAATGCTTCACCATTCAAATTACAAAGCTAACAAACTATTAATAGATATTGATTACAAATGTATCCTACCTGAAATAATGAGAATGTACTTTATATAAAAATGTACTTACATAGAATGAATGACATAATAATGTAAAAGATCTATGATATTGTTAATTTCAGAAATATTGCCACCGCCTTCAAAATGTTTAACTTTCAATAAAATTATGTTTAATATTAATTAAAAAAATTGGATGCACTCAATATAGGTAGTTGGTTTCTAAAAGATAATCTGACTCACCTGAATCACGTGAAGAACTTGGCCTGATGGTGTATTATTAATTTAATGTATGTAATTTTTTGTCTGTGACGCCCTCAATCGTCATCCGACATCACTTCCGCTCGTTGTCAATGTCAATTGTCAATCAAACATTGTTATCGAAATGCTAGGGTACCTATATATTTTAGATTAAATGTAATTCTCTATTTGTTTTTTATATTTTATATCTGAATGAAAGTTTACATTATAAGAGTTAATCTTGTCCAAAATTTTTTTTTCTCTTGTTATGCAAAATAATCGCGCCAAATTCCGAACCATTTAGTATTTGTTTTCCAAATTCGTAACTTTACAAATATGACAGATGAATCAATTTCCAATGAAAAAGAAACTAGAGAACTATACTCAATATTCCACCAGGAATATATTATAATGGCAGAATAGTAAGTAAAATTGGCCGTACAGGAATAAATAAAGTGTGGTGATCATTTTCATGTATACTTAAAGAGTTGATGAATATAATATGATTAAGTAATTTATGAAATGTATAATTTTTTTGATGTTTGATTTGATAATATGAATCTAATTGTTTCAGTCGAATGTTACAGACAGAAAATTTGCAAGGCATTTATGTGATACCATCTTATGAAAATTCATTTAGTAAGTATTTTCTGTGTCAACACAACGCATAAACTAATAAATATTTTTGAAGTAGTGAACTGAACTACAATTAAGTATGAAATAAATAATTATGTTCATAATTTCTTTTTGTTCTGTTACAGTATGGTTTGGTGTAATTTTTGTTAGAGCTGGTTCTTATGAAGGGGGCATATTTCGGTTTTCTCTATTGCTACCTGAAAAGTTTCCCGATGATGATGTGCCTGTATGTATTTAATAAATCATAAAGTTGGAATATATAAAGACATACACTGACTACCTTTGTACAGTTGTTTATAAAAAATACTAATACCTTACATTACATTAATGTATCCCTTGCCATGTGAATAAACTTAATTTATTTTCAGATTCTTAAATTTATGTCTAACATATATCATCCAGCTGTGGATGCTCACACTAGTATACTTCGCTTTAATGATGTGTTTCCTCAGTGGGATAGAAAGCGTAATCACATATGGCAATTACTAAAATATTTAGACTGGATATTTCATAATTTGAATGTCAAAGTGCCTGCAAATGAGGAAGCTTCAGTTTTGTAAGTTTGTTTACTACTTTTTTTATACTTGTCTACTAGTACAGTCACCACACATGACTAGTAGGACTAGTGAAATATGAATTTCATTCAATGACATTTTGCAGATTCAAAACAAATAAAAAACAATTTGTGGACAAGGTAAGAGAATGTGTTGTGTCTAGTATTGACCACATTTATGATGATCCACCAACAAATGACAAACATTATATTACATTTAAACCTTATGACCCAGATGTGCATGATGATGCAAAAAATGTTATGCTCAAAGCAGGAAATTCTAATGAAGGTGTCACTCAAGGCACATCCTGGGTTCAACAAGGTTCTTATCAAGCATTTTCCAAGGAGGAGCCAACAAGTTTAGTACAATGAGGAACTATTCAGTCATGAAAATGAAAATTATAACAAAGCAAACACTTTCCTAATGTTAATTAGCTTTATGCCATATTTTAATCCCTGTGATAATTTGTTGTTCATCATTATTCCCAAGCTCCAAATTAATAGCACAAAACTACAAATTAGTAAAGTAAAAATGTTTAATTCATATCATATTATCACCAATATTTTTTTAAGACTAGGTATATACTTATGACTACAAATAAAAATATTAACATAAATCTAATTTTGTATTTATTTTTAATTTGTGTTTTGTTACTTGTTCCTCAAACCATTTTTGATCCAATTCATACTTTTCATTTTTCCAATTGAAATGGGTTGGAGTTTCATTATTGTTTTGAAACTCAAAGTATTTACTTAATTCTATAGCAAGCTTAGATTTTATTAGTCCAACTCCACCAAACTTCTCCTGCGTAGGATGGTAAACTCTTCCAGTTAATGGTAGCATGTATATTTTCTCAGGCATAAACCTTTCAGAGAGTGATTCACTTGCATATCCATAAGTCAAATAGTCATCATCTTCTTTAGATATAATGTTTGTATACACAATGGGAACATCATCACAGCAAATATAATTCCTTTCTCTACCACAGTAAGATATGTAGGGGAACTCTTCTTCATATCTTCCAGACCTGTTCAGTCTAATACGCTTGAAAAAGAACTCCAGAAACTTTTTCTCTTTAAAGCATGATGTAAAATTTTTCATTTTTGAATCTTCTAAGAAAAGCTGCAAAATGCAATTTTATTAAAAAAAAAAACAAAGTGTAGTGATTTAGTTTTTAATTTAAACAGAATTAAATATATCGAGTTTACGAAGTTGAAATAAATAAATAAAATTTTTGTAGGATGACTTATGTAACTCTTACATACATTACTTACCATTCCTTGATGATCAATATAATAAAAGTATTCACGTATTCTCGGCTCTATTTCCTGACCTTGAACATATTTAAGAAATCGCGCGAATTGGTACCTTTTCTTTAAAATATTCCCTATAATCGCACTAGTATATAGGCTATTCGGTATAACAATATTCATTTTAATCCAGCCTGATTTAATAGGCAGAGTTATACAATTTGAAATAAAATAACAAAATACTTATACATTTGCACTTTGCCTTTGCTAAATTCTTAGAAGAGAGGACTATGTCCTTCCAATAAGATTTAAAACTTTAAGATTAAAAAACAAAAACAATATGATTAATAATTATGATACTGCTTCTCAGTACTGCCAAAGAGTAAAGTAATATAGACTAAAATTGCTTTTTTTACGATAAAAATGCAGTATTCTGTGAAAACTATTTTATTCTGTGTTACAATTAACTAAATAATATTAAAATTCAGAACTAAAACTAAATATCAAACATTAAGTACAAAAATAAAACATTCGTTATAATCCTCAGTCATCTGTGTACTTTTATACCCTTAAAATAAAGTGCTGCTGAACGTGCCCGGTAGATATATTAAATTTACATGAGACCGATGAACTAGTATTCATGCCATGAATATAAATAATAAAAAAAATTTAATGAAATGAAATGTCAATCAAACAAAACTTTTAGGAAAATAAACCAAATCATCTGATTTAATGCATTTCTCTGTCTATATTAGTTGCATTTTGTAAAAATTTTGCAATCCTAATGTAATCATACAAATTAGGAAACTAAAAATTGTGTGTCTTCGAAATTCTGATGAACTTCCCAAGAAGGAATTGACATGAATTAATGACTACCATGGAAAGTGTACGAAGATCATGGAAACTACGTAAGATTACAATCTAGCTGAATGTCTAAATCACCATTAATCTTTATTTAACTTGTATAAATGTTTTGTTTTATTGCAGAAGAATTTGTCGCCCACAAGGCGAATGTCAATTGCCTTGCAATGGGACACAAATCTAACCAGGTTTTAGCTACTGGAGGAGATGATAAAAAAGTTAATTTATGGGCTATTGGTAGACAAAGCTGTTTAATGGTTATTATGTTTTATTTAGATTATATTACTTTTTAATTATTTTATACAAAAGTACACTTACTAGATTTTAACCAAGAATACATTTCCTCTGGTTCTATCCTCTAATACTTTTGTATACACAACTTGATTTCCATTATTTTAAGTAAACAATATTGTCTTATTAATACACCCTCAATATCATTCAAAATTATAAGTTCTTTAATACTAAAAGTACATTTAAAAATAAGTTTGTTAATTTGGTAACTCATTACAAAATTATGAGTCAATTAGGTGCTCTGTATGATTGAGAAAAATGGAATAAATTATAGTTGTCATCATTGTATCACAAGGAAGAGGTCTGTATGTTTTTTAGTAGTTTCTACAATCTCATCAACTGTTATCATCATATGCTTGCCAATTTTGAGTACACTTGACATTCCCACATTTTTTTATTTATTTTACTGAAGATAAAGTAGGCTGTTCAAATAATGATTGCTTTGTTACCAGAGTCTAAGTGGACATACAACACCAGTGGAATGTGTATGTTTTGGACATTCTGAGGACTTAGTGTGTGCGGGGTCACAGACAGGTGCCTTGAAAATTTGGGATTTAGAAGCAGCAAAATTACTGAGAACATTTACTGGTCATAAAGGAGCTATAAAGTGTATGGATTTCCACCCATATGGAGATTACTTGACAACAGGGTCCTGTGACAGCAATGTCAAGCTATGGGACACAAGAAAAAGAGGTTGTATTGTCACATATTCAAGTCACAGACTGGCTGTAAATAGCCTTCAATTTAGTCCTGATGGTCAGTGGATTGCATCTGCATGTGAAGATGGTGAGCTAAATGTCTTTAATATGTACATTGAATATGATTTATTCTACCAACATAGACATAGTCATTAATTTGTAGCAATTCATTCTTTAAACTGTCAAAGAGACTAGATACTATACAAGAATATATTTATGACTGATCCTGTGTTTTTTTAGGATTAGTAAAAGTATGGGATGTGCGAGTCGGCAAAGTTCTTCAAGAGTTCACGGAGCATACATCAGCAGTGACTTGTGTTAAGTTCCATCCTCATGAGTTCTTGCTTGCTAGCTGTGGTGCGGACAGGACCGTAAACTTTTGGGACATGGAGAAATTTCAACTTGTTTCCAAATTTGAAAAAGAAAACACATCCATTAGGTATGGTAATTTAAGTTTTACCTGCATAACATATACAAAGTGACAAGTTACTTACTGGCTTATAACACTAGATGTATTTGCATTGTGGCTGTTTACTTTAAGGTGCTCTCAAATTGTTCAATTGTTTTTTGTTGTTGTTGGTTTCAATCCGGCATTACATTAAGAGACATTATTTTAAGAGAGGTAGGGCATAACGTGTTTCCCGTTATAATTTGGAGCTGCCCGACTAGCAGTACCTCCACCTTATAGAAGTCTGTAGCCAAATTTTTTTTTGTTGTATTCTTATGCGGTGAATAAGGTTCCCAGTAATGAGCTCCTTGGAGAGGGGGGAGGATTGTTATATTGTGTTGGCAGCAGAGGGATTAGTCCCATTATGCTGCAAACACATTATAGCTTTCTTAACACAGAGTGGCAATGCGCAAGTGATCCTTTGCTATTGTAAGCGTAAATAGGCTGCGGTAACCGTTTTCCATCGGGTGGGCCGTATGCTTGTTTGCCACTCTTGATGTATAAAAAAAATGCATGTAAATACAGTGTATTTTTTTAGAACATAATTGTATCATCTATAAATTCTGGAATACTATAGTAATTTTTGTTCCTCAACCATTCATACAGATCAGCAGAGAGTAGAGTGCCAGCGCCCTTTCATAGCTTCATCCACATTCATAAATTGTTATATGCATACACTTATTATATGGTATACCCTATGTATAAAATGCTAGGCATGAAGATTCATCATAATTATTACAGGCACATGATATTCAGTGAGGATGGCGAGACTCTGCTTGGGTGTGCTAATGATGGTCTGCATGTGATCGGGTGGGAGCCTGCGCGCGTTTTGGACACTGTGCATGGCCATTGGGGACAAATACATGATATTACTGTAGCACAAACTCAACTTGTGAGTACTTATTACTGACTCGTTTCTAACGCCCGAAGTAATATTGTCATAACTTCCTATATGTCATTATTTCCTACCAGTAAATGTTAAAGAGGAGTTTTATAATTTTATTTACAGATATCAGGAGCATTCCATTCGACATACGTGGTATTAACAGTAGTAGACCTAAATAAAGTACACCCATTCGGTGGACCGCCGCCTATATCACCTCCTGTCGTCAGAGATCTCTCCCCATTCCAAAAAGGCCATTCTGTACGGAAAAGTTTTTCCAAAGAAAAACCGCCAAAAGAAGGTTTGAATAGATATGCAATGTATTTATTTTTGTATAGTTTTGCCATTGTTTGTTTTCTACTTTTGTGCATTACTTATTGACACACGCTGAACTACTAATGCAGATTTAATTTTCAGTGTTGCACAGGCCGACCCTACTCGACGAAAAAACAGCTGAAGAATCAACCTCTGGAACGGAAGCTGACGAGGACTCAGGTGCCGTTATATCCAATATTAATGACTACACTGAAATATTTCGCCCATCCAGAGCATGTGAGTACTGGCCAGGGATAGCCAAGATACATATAGCTTATGGCCATAAGCATGACATGACTAAAACAACTTTAATATCAAATAATACGATTTATTTATAAAAGCTGAATTTTGCAAAATTATAACTACCTTCACTCAATTTGTTGAAATTGTATTGTTTTGAAAGTATATACAATTTTCCAGTGACACGGACGCCACCCCCTGCTTCGAGTTTGTCTGGGGAGGATTATTCGATGCCAGGTAAAACTAGTCAGCTGAATAGTTAGTTATTTATAAGTTATCAAATTAGAAAGTCTTTCGTTGTCTTTCAAGCATATTTATTATATTTTACATGTCTTTGAATATGATCTTTTAATAAAACAAGTTTTGTTAAAAGATTGTATTTACGTATCAGTGCAAGAGACGAGTGAGAAGCTGGATTTGGAAGTGAGCTCGTCCCTGCGCTCGCTGAATGTAGGATTGCGGCAGCGATCTGACGTCGCGTCTCGCATCCCCACGGCCACTAAAGATCACTTCACGCCCCTGGACAATAAGCCAGAAGCTTTCTCCGGTAAGGGGCTAGGGACGCGCTGAGTACTTTTATATCCTACTAAACTGGAAAAGACGCATACAGTCTGCCTCATAGTCATCGGGTACTGTAACCAGGTGATAGTGTATCACACCACACGTATCACTCGACTTTACCCCCCTAATGATGGAGTTTGCTTTGGAAGCAGCATAAAATACGAGTAACATACTCCTCACTTCAGGAACTACACTACCCAGAGGAAGAGCTATTTGACTGCAATCTTCTGTAAAATGTACCCCCACTTTTCCATTGCCCTAGTCCAGCAACTCCAATTTTGAACGGGAAATCCAGCCATCCACCACACATCCAGATCCACTCATGGGTGTGTGGGTTAGTACCCCCACACCCATAAGTGGGCAGAGGTGTATAGGTAGTACCTATACACCTCTGCCTACAAATAACCTGACTGTTACGGGAAGGCGTGAGGATATATTAGATCCATAACTGACCAGGCACTAGACAACCATATATTCATCATTAAAATAAAATTTTTGTGGGACCCCACGATTCATACTTTTTTTGTGTATTTGCCTTAATAAGGATTTGGGCGGTTTTTTATAAAAAAAATCCTCCCCATACATAGTGAAGCTAATGTCAAGATATTTTTTCTTTTAAACAACATGATTCGGAAATCAGGATGTGTAATAGCCGTGACACATTTAAAGCGAAAGTGAAGCAGCTTTACTTCCAATATGCAGAAACTGAATAATATTTATGTGTATTATATGATATTTATTGATATTTATATATATATTATATATATATGTACATGTATTATAAGTAGATTTATTCGTATTTATACATTATCTATTATATAATTAGATGTATGATATTATTACATATTATATTGCATAGTATATTATAATAATATATAAAGAATTTATGTTTATATTTAATTATAATTATTAGTAAGTTCGCCTTAGAAAATGTTTTGCAGGAAGTTTTAATAAAATAAAAAATAAAAAT
>JACCPG010001556.1:0-22757 GCA_016069955.1 Drepana arcuata
CGTAAGTTTACCTTCTGTTTTTACGATGAGCGTTAGCGTTAGTTGAGGAACATGTTTATGTAGATATGTGTTGTCAACTTATCCATTGCTAGACATAGTATAAGTAGCGTAGCGTAGCGTCCCACAGATCTACGAGATTCACATTGTTTACCGCGTCTCAGACTTGTTATAAACAAGCACTTCTAATCCCATAGACTCAGTTTAACCTTGCTGTTTTGTTTGTAGACCTATTGCGTATTAGTTTAGTAGTTTGTTTTTTTGCGTTAAGCCTTGTTATTTCGACCTCCATCAAATCGGTCTTGTTCCAATCGATAGAGGATTGATAATTACCATACCTATCTAGTTCTGTTATTCAGTATATTTACTAAATTAGTAGTAGTATTAGAAAGTTTCTTCAGCCTTCAGTTGTTAGCGTAGCTCCTTTCACGAATTGAATATCTACGACGGAGATTCAAATAATATCGAAACCACTTTTTGTTTCATTTAGCAAACATCCGTAGCCTCATAGAATTAAAACAAACTATTGTTTGCAGTTTCGGTTGTTCTAATCTTCAAAGGAGTGTTATGTTACAAAACATTATTACTTAAAGGGGTCAAATAATCAACTTGAAATATATGTACTTTCTTGTCATACATTTGTAAGAAACCAACCCTTGAATTTAAATGTCTCTATATTACGTTAATGCTTAGTCATCTTTAAAATTTACATGATTGTGTAAAAAGAATCTGAAATATAAAAGTCAGTTTAGTAAATCTACGATCCATACATGTGAAAAATTACCCACTGGAATGAAATTCAAACTCCAAACAATTGCCCACTAGAATGAAATTTCTGAAACTATATGAAGATCGTAAAACTTTCACAACATTTCTACGTTGAAATTACATTTAATATCAAAATGAATACATCATTATTTGAAAGGAAACAGTCTGAAAAGATTGCTATAATATTGTAATAAATGCAGACAACTTCAAGTGAGCTCGTAGCCCTGACACAAACTGAAATGCTGCCAAAAGAGCTCTACAAAAAAGCAGCCGTAAGTTCTATAACTAAACAAAGATTGATGATCGAAGATTGTCTATGACTTCGTCAAAGAAACATGAGAGAATATGAAAACATCTTTAGGCTACAGAAACTTCGTAGCGAAACTTCTGAATACATTCAAAGATGTAATTGATTCGCTCGTAGATGATAAATATACCCAAATATTAACAACTATTGCAACGGTTACATTTTATATAAATGGAGATTGTATGGTTAAAACAGTCGCCAATTCTGCATTGCCTGCACATCGATAGTGGTGCTTACATACGCTCATAATAATGAGATTACATATACTGAAACTTTTGAAGTTACGTACACTGAAACTATTGTACTTAAATACAGTTCTTTATAACAATAGCATAAGAACATTTCTGTGTTGATTGTTGAGATATTCAACGACGTATGAGTTACGTTACGTTATGAGTACGTTAAAGTTGAACGTGCCACGCAGACGTGTAACGCCAAGAAGTTGGGACTAAAAGGACATGCACCAGAACAATTGGTGGTGGAAGAGAGAGGAACGCCTTTGCCCAGCTGTGGGTCAAAGATATCAATATATTATTTTTTTAAGTTGTGCGTTAGAGATGGCGATAATCCTACCGAATTTATATTTACGCACTAAATATATTTCCATAGAAAAGTTGTGAACGTATCCTACATCATTGTTATCCTAATAATAATTGAAGACTAGAACATCATATACCCTTGGGAGACACTCGTAAGGCGACTGCGTAGATACAAAGAAAATAAAGCCAAGTTGAAGAGATACATTTAAAAAAAATGGTTCGTGTGTCCAATTAATACCCCGTAATAAAAAATAATCGAAATAAGAATAAAATTGGTTCTTATTTAAATTTTGGGCGCCAATGGGGTCACGACAACATGAATACTCAAGATATACAATGTACTCTCCGGAACGCGTATCCTATAAGCGCCATGAGAAAGCTTGGGGTCAAACAAGCTCTTACACAGTAACGCCATGAGTAATAATAAATAAAATTGAATTGTCTGTTTGGAACATCAAAGTAAAAGCATTTCTCTAGATGCGTATGAAAGTATATACGGCGCTGAAAACAAAACTGGACCGATTTTGACGGGACTGGTAGATATCGAGTACCTCGGTTACTTTTATTTTGCATATATGTAATATTGACTTAGACTTATGTTTATTACTATTTAACTCAAAAACTGCTCGACCGATTAAAAAAACCTCTCACCATTAGAAAACTACCTCTTTACCGAATTACATAAACCATTATTAGCTTTTTTTTTTAATTATTGAAAAAATACGACAAATGAAATAAAATTGTACGCGAGTGGAACCATGGGGGCACAGCTAGTCTTCATATTGGATAGTAATAATATTTTGCTACGAGTACTTATGAGCTCCCGACTGATATCCCAAGACAGGGACTTACTGCTGTATGCCTGGTGTGTTAACTTCACACCTCAGTGCAATTTAGGTTACCAGTTCAAGAACTTGCTTTACTCCACCTTGTGTTGTGTGTAATAAATTATTTTAAAACCTAACACATCCGCACGTACCTGTACAATGTGTAAATAGAATCTTATATACACATAAGCATTGTACAATCAACACCTACATTCTTCATATGATAATGGTCTTGGGTGAAGAAGAAGACGTTCTAACAACCAAATCGATCAGATTCAAGGATGGAAACGTTATGAGTTCACGAAACGCTAGTATAATGCATGATGAAATTAGATGAAGCGAAGAAGTTCGTAAGTCTAGAAAGAACTGGCGCTCTGCTCTCTGCATAGCCGGCAGGACTCTGCTTGATGATATGTGTGTATAAATAGCTTTAGTAAATGTATTATAATACGTGTTTTAATAATAATAATAAATAATATAAAGTAGTAAGTAATAAAATATTATTTAAGGTACACCAACTATATACATATTTGAACACTGAAGTATAAATATCTAAAATTAAAAATCTATTATGTACATCAATAATAGGCATACACACTCTTATAATCTGTTACATAAAAAAAAAACAAAGAAAATAAGTAATACATGTTTTGCTTATCTATGAACACTGTCTAAAATTTACTTTTTATCTTACTTTTAAAGTCTGCTTAGGTTATTTTTACATGCAATAAATGTATTTGATTTGATTGATAGAAAAGTTGTTTATGGAGAGGTCAAAGATGTCTACACCTTCTAGGCTTCCGCAGATGGAATTATATTCCGAGAAAATTCGTATTAATGGCGAGTTTTTGCCCACATTTGTTCTACTAAAGGGTACCATGTGAAATTATTTTTGGACTGTACGACGGGGGAGCTTCCTTGGCACTGAAATTTGTATCTTAGAGATAATGTAGTTGCAGTCAACTTTATATGTGACTACTTTATGCAAAAATACTAGAAAATGCATCTTTTTTTTTTCACTGATGATGATGATATCTGTAACAAATTACATCCAATTGAATTTCAGTAGTTATTACGAGAAGGAGGAACAAGGTTCCTCGCGAACATTCGCATTTATAATATTAGGTAGTAAGATTCACAACAACAGATAAAATATGGTTTGGTAACAGACAGTTAAACGTAACAGAAATAAATGTTGAATAGGTACATTTATTTCAGCAGAAAATTCAGTTTTATTTCTTTTACAGTCATTGTCAATATGGAAATTTTAAAAATACAGTGTCTATTATTCGCGGCAATTGTATTTAACATAATGAATAAAATAAAAAAAACGTTTGAATTAGACGTCCATGTTTGGGCGTAACTCGTAACATACACGAGTATGTAATAGTAAAATTTTCCTATCAAATCCAACCTCACAAACTCGAAAGTATAAATAGAATCATTCAACACAATCATTATTACCCACAAATCCTGACAACATAGACCGAACAGAAACAATTATAAAAGTTATGAAACGGCCAACTTTTTCCGTTCAAATTACTTGACAAGTTATGTAGCAACGAACCAATATTTAGGTGAATAGGCACCCTTGACATTCACCTAGAAATCTAAGGTCAAGCTCACAAGGTTTGACTGGATACTACTGATAGTAGTAATATATGGGACTGAGTGCAAGCCTATTGTTGTCAGGGATATTTTGTCTGGCACATTATGTGACGTTCGTCTAGAGTAACGGTTTGAATTGCTAATATTCCGACTTGAGATTATATTTCGTTGGCTTGGATGAATAAGTCATGCGCACTTGTATATATTAAAATTTTAAGCAGTACAATCAAGGCCATTTCCTTAAAGTTTTTCGGATGTTATCGAGTGGGAGTAAGCTACATGCTTACAATAATGGATATTGATCATGAAGGGATGTTGGAAAGTTTCAAATTTATGTTAACCGTGTGCTTTAAGTAGTTGCCTGCGACACAAAGATCGCAAGTTCCAATACCGACTGTACCAATGAGTTTTTCTGAACTTAAGTACAGTGATTAGTCACACCACGAGCTTTACGGTGAAGACGGTAACGGTTCAAAGTCGTATGTATAGTCGTGCTTGAGTAACCGCGATGGATTCGCTATCTGTCACGTTGGCACCTAAAATATATCTCTGACGGAAAGTGGGTGTGTGGGTACTACCTATACACCTCTGCCTACCCCTTCGGGGACCCTTGTGGGAAGGCGTGAGGATATTACTGAAATAAGATATAAAGTATTGGACATAATAATTACTTAACGTACATTTTCCGAAAACTTTAGATGACGAAACATGCCCGGGCGGAGCTTCAGCTCTTAACAATCTTTGAATATCAATTGATTTCTAATCTACGATAGATCATTGATCACTGTTATGGCCCAATTGTTATTCTAGTTCATACAATACTACATAAAATTTTACGACGTCTCCCAAATAATGTCTGACGTTGTTGATTTCATATTTGTTCATGTTATTTTCATGTTACACAATACTTGATTAGAGTTAGGCTATAAATAAACAATTACCTTGGGACAATTCCACACAAATTTAAGAGAGGTAGGGCATAACGGGTTTCCCGTTCAAATTTGGAGCTGCCCGACTGGGGCAGGACCTCCACCTTAAAGAAGTCCGTAGCCAAATAACACAATTTTTTATGTTGTGTTCCTACGCGGTGAATAAGGTTTCCAGTAATGAGCTCCTTGGGGAGGGGGGAGGATTGTTAAATTGTGTTGGCAGCAGAGGGATTAGTCCCATTGTGCGGCCAACACAGTATAACTCTCAGAACACAGAGTGGCAACGCGCATTTGATACTTCAGTATTGCAAGCGTAAATAGGCTGCGGTAACCGTTTTCCATCAGGTGGGCCCGTATGCTTGTTTGCCACTCTAGTAGTATAAAAAAAAACAAATTTACATAGCCCCAAATGAAGCAAAGCTTGTGTTATGGTAAATGGACAACGATACATTTACTTATATAGATAGATATACATTTAAAACATAGACATCCAAGACTTAGTTACAAATACTCGTGTTCATCCCAAAAATATCTGTCTTCAGTGGGAATCGAACTCGCGACGGGAAATATTTTCCGTCCTAACTGTGGTCTCTGAAGTAGTTCGAACATTATTCAACTGGTGTTTATGGTTTACTAGATCTAATTTAATCAAATGAAATCAGTTACCTGCAGTATCAAGATTATAGTATAAGTTTTTTATACTACATGGGTGGCAAACTAGCATGCGGTCCGCCTGATGGTAAGCGGTTACCGCCGCCTAAGGACGCTTGCATACGTACATTCATATCATCAAACCGTCTCTCGAGGAGTAGGCAGAGGGTAAAGTATGCCACAATAATTAAAACACAATTTCTGTAAGATAGATAGTGCCGTGGTGGCCGAGTGGTTCGAGCTTTGCGAGCGTGTGCTTTTAGTAGTTGCCTGCGACGTAAAGGTCGCAAGTTCGAATCCCGACTGTACCAATGAGTTTTTCTAAACTTAAATACAGTGATTAGTCACACCACGAGGAAAACATCGAGAGGAAACCTGCATACGTTTGAGAAGAAATTCAAAGACTGTATGTATAGTCGTGCTTGAGTAACGGCGCCTGGAAGTGGAGTCGCCATCTGTCACGTTGGCACCTAATATACCTCTGGCGGAAAGTGGGTATGTATGTATTGCCTATACACCTCCTGCCTACCCCTTCGGGGACCCCTGTGGGAAGGTGTGAGGATATTTATTTTATTTTATCTGTAAGATCACCCTACGAGGCACGAAATAAAAAAAAATGTATACAAGTATTTATTTATTTAGCTGATATAATAATCTCAGATCGGAGTGAATCAGATCGTTTTGTTTATAAGCTCTAGAAAGATTAAAGACTGAGCTGGTATTTTGATACTATTTGGTTCTCTATAATCTCATCAGTCTCAGTAGAACCGTTATAATAATAAAATTATAAATCTTATTTACTTCTATAATTGTTTTAAGCATTTGTAAATCTAATACATTTCGCAGTATTGTCAAATATTATAACTAGAATTGTGACCTTTTCAAAATCAAATGGAATAAGGTTATATACCATGCGAGAAAGTTTTCAAACAATCAAAATTAGTTTAAATTTTACCAAACAGTTTGCGCGCCAATAACCTCATGTTATCCTGATTTAGATGGAAGTAAACAGCTGTTGTCACAGTTCAGTCGAATTCTTTGCTAATCGGGATCAGATTGGGGAGTAAACATCGAAATTAGGGCGACCAAGGTCGGGGTAAGTGTGTTATTAATATAATTCATTCCAATAATCGGTATTTTTTTTATGTCTACCCTATTTTGACCGGGAAAAGTGTGTGGGTATCTTGTATGAATTACCAACATGTTTCATTCAATCTGGGAGCTCGTTATTAAGACGAATACTCAATATTATCAGCTCGACTCGTCTAGAGAGAACTGGCGCTCTATAATCTCTGCCTACCCCGTTGCCCGTTGGGGTATCGGTGTGATGATATGATGCTTATAGTCTATGGAGAATGTTCTCTCTTAAACGTCTCGTTTCATGTAGTTTTTCCATTGAATGTTAGCATACATACATACATATCATTACGCCAAGTCCCTAACGAGGTAGGCAGAGCGTATAGAGCGCCAGTTCTCTCCAGATTTAAATACCTCTTTCGCTTCGCCCACATTCATCAGTCTCTTCTTACATGCTCGTCGGTTTCGAGTACTCTTAACGTTCCCGTCCTTGAGCGTCCGATCGATTTGATCGTCAGTTATGATTTTTATTTAATTCTTACTTAGAATTTAAAAATATAATATTATAATAAACTTAGAATTTGTTTGTAACTTTTAACCAGTAAATTATACATATCATCACGCCGAGACCCTTACGAGGTAGGCAGAGGGAGAAGAATGGGTCTCTAGTCTAGTGAGAACGAAATTATATAAGTATACTAGCTGTCCCGCCCAGCTTTGGTTGGGGGGAAGAGACGTTTAGGAGAAGTTCAATTCAGACTAACACACGGACACAAGAAAATTATACATATATACTTAAACTTTGTGAAACAGCGCCACCTATCGTGATTGTGATGTAAGCTATCCTATCTTTCAACTTAGATCAAACTGCACACGGTGTGCAAATTTCATTGAAAATCGCTTACGTAGTTTAGGAGTCCATCGCGGACAAACAACGTGACACGTCATTTATGTATATTAAAAGATAATAGATATATAAAATATAGATATTATAGATATAAAAAAATACTCTGCAGCTGATTTAATAAGTTTATCTTTTACATTCCCCTGAACGCAGGGTGTGCCAAAATATTGTTATCAAGTTTTTAGTCAATTTACTTTTATGCGTCATTGGAGGATACATAAACCTTTTAGGCAAGTTATAATTAATATTGTTGAGAATTCAATACACCCCAGTCCCTATACTGTGATTAAAATAAATATAGATTTTTATATTTGATCATACTTTTTGGTCCCCGAAGTTGTAGAGGTGTGTAGGTAGTAGCCACACACCCACTTTCCGCCAGAGATTTTACGTGCCAAGATTTACTTAAGCACGACTATACATAGTCTTGTCTTTGAATACCTTAAACGTATGCAGGTTACCTCTCAATGTTTTCATTCACCTTAAAGCTCATGGTGTGATTAATCACTGTACGTACCTACTTACGTTCGCGAAAACTCAGTGGTACAGTCGGGATTCGAACTAAAAATCTTTTTGTTGCTGGCAACTATTTAAACCACAGAGCCACCACGGCTCTTAGATATATCTTTAATGCGATAACATATAAATTTTCGTTTTTTTTTAGAAATGAAAACATTGCTTAGACTGGATTTAAGAATACACAAAAAACAGGTCCCCTTGAATGTTTTATGTGGAATAATTATGTTCAATGTTATCTTGTTCGTTTGTTATGAATTATGGATAGATCTCCCTAGCGTTATCCCAAAATACAGTGTACTGACCTAAACATTATTTAGGTCGGCACCCTGTCTAAGATATGGTTGGCCAAGTCTTGAATGTGGATGAAGCGAAAAAGGTATGTTTGCAAGCTTAATTTCGAAGCAGTGACATAAGATGGTTATAAATCAGTAGATTTGATAGATATTGTACACATTAAAACATCCAACAGAAAAGAATATGGTAGCGAATGTGCCTCCCTATTTGGACTGAATACGTAGCTTAAAGAAGCGGGCGCCGTGCCAACCCATCGAGTATTGGGTTAAGCAATTGTATCTAGGATTACGTGTGAGCGACGAACCTAGAATGTGTATGTTTAATATGACGGCATTGGTTGACGCCACGATGTTAACCTAACCTAACCCAATCCAATTTGAGCGCGCGAGGCACCAGTTATGATCATAAATCATATTTACAGAGAGTTAAGAAAGATTTCTAGCCTTCTTGAGCTGACTTTGTCACTAAAAAAACTCATTTCATTTTCGGACTACTATTTATGTTTAATTGTACATTAAGAAAGGCTTGGAAGGAAGCTTATATTGGACTTAAATGAGTCTGAGGGAAATGGCAGAGATATGCCTTCTAACAACTTTAATCAATTTGAAAGAAAAATCAGGGAAAGTAATTGAATGCGGTTGTGAAACAACGTGTAAGTCTTTCTGCTCATCCTGTAAGGGACAGGCTTGATGATATGATGAAGAACAGGACTGATTCAGTACGTCAAAAGTATATTTTTGGCACACATTGCTACTGCGAATGTGGAACCAGTCAGTAAAGTAAGTACGTTTCATAAAGATTGTTAGCTAATGTCATGCGACGCACGCCCCGTCTGCGACGCTTATAACAACTTTTGTCCTCTCTACAATTTGCATTGAATCATTGAAATGCTACGTTGTGATTTATCGAACCTACTTGTACGTTATCATGCTACAAATTAATGCACTAAGTTTGATTTGACTGCATATCTGTGACGGTTTACGCGGTCTTAGATCAAATTATAACACTGGTTACATAAACTTGGTGGAAATCAAAGTGGTGTGGTCCTCGTGGGGGGAGGGGGCCGTGGGGGGTGAGGGGGAAGGCGCCGCGTGCGTCGACAAGGTCAGGGGCCCCGGCGCGGGCGCATTGTACTACTATCTTTGATACGGCGCGCCGCCTGGTTTGTTTATTGCCCGTAGTTGTAACCGATCCGTACTCATAATGTGTATTGGTTTTGTAACACCAATAGGCTGATGACTCGGCTTTCAATCAAAGCCGTCAAGGACAACGTGGCCAGTGCTCATTCGCTCGCAGACACCGGAATGCCATGGTTCGTGCCTCAGCGCGACATGTAATTTAAAGAGCATTTTTGCATTAGATGAGATTCTCCTTGAGAGAGTCCAATTGCTACCTAAATCTTAAAATTAATAAAAAGCAATATAGTTCGTTAGAGGAGCTTAGAATTCAGACTCAATAATGATACACGGCTTTTAAGAGATCCTCTTAGACTAGGCGAAATTAAGTTATCTAATTCCTGCCGGGGACGAAAAAGCGAGCTACAGAAACTAGGTTACGTACCTAATCACTCAGAGGCAATATGCCGTCCTTCGTGTTCCGGATAATTTGTCTAAGATAGGTAACTGGTAGACAATACGGACGAGAAGCGTCTGAAAGGCGAAGACTTACTACTTTTATCTTCTATTACGAAGTGAGAATATTTGAGAGCATTATTAGTTGGTCACACCACGAGCTTTACGGTGAAGGAAAACATCGAGAGGAAACCTGCATACGTCTGAGAAGAAATTCAAAGGCGTATGTATAGTCGTGCTCGAGTAACGGCGATGGACTCGCCATCTGTCACGTTGGCACCTAATATACCTCTGGCGGAAAGTGGGTGTATGGGTATTACCTATACACCTCTGCCTACCCCTTCGGGGACCCTTGTGGGAAGGCGTGAGGATATATTATTATTAGTTGATGCGAAAATATAATTTTATTTTGGATACACTTTTACGTTATTCGATATAAGAAATGCTGAACATCATGGACATACAGATTATCGCGCCTTTTCTCATTAGATTTTACAGTTTTCTTTCGCATCATCCACATCCTTCAGTACCAGGTAACAAGACGATATGACAACAAAATATGAACTGGTATTTATAATATTAATCGTATCGAAATAAACATATAACACCGAGTCCCTCACAGGGATGGCAGAGAGAGTTTCGGGGATCCTTGTAGAAAAGCGTTGTCATTACGACTACGATCACTTTGCCAAATGCGTAACGAACAAGCAGTTCTGTTCCTTCTTGTAAGCAATTTTGAATTTAACAAAAACCCTTCAGTCGAAGAACGGTTTGAGACACATCATTACCCCGAAACCGTTTTAACCTGCAGTTTTAGGCAGGTACATGCAGAACCACGGTGTCAAACCTGCAAGATCTCTTTTCTACACGATAACGGAATACAATAGTCTGAATAATAGCAGTTGTAAATATTACGTCTGTTAACGATGTCGAAGCAAACAACAAAATATAAGGAGTGGCTAATAAATACATATAAAAATAGCATTAAGAATCGAGGAAATGAATACGTTTTATATGATTGGTCTAAAAAACTGTGATCCCACTAAGTCTGCCTTGCTCGACAACGGGCAAAAACAGGCAAAAAACATTACGTAACTAACCGGCGCGGGCGCAGCGTGAGAACACAATTCAATTCGTATTTGCAAACATGTCGAAATAGATGCTGCATCTCATTCTGTGCTGGCGGCGAATATAAAGCAGTTGGTGTAGTAGTAAACGAAAAAAAAACTAATTAAATGATTAGTCACACCATGAGTTTCACGGTGAAGGAAAACAAAGATGTGTGAAGAAGAGAAGTGGGTGTGTGGGTACTAGTTACACATTGACTAAAAGGGAAGGGCATGAAGTTATATATATTTTACTAGGTCTTGTAAAATCGTGATGGAAGCGAAGAGTATCTCCAAATACCTCCGTATCAGAAGTCGAGAGGAGTGAATCACTGGAACGGCTATGTAGGAAGAAAACACTGATCCAGCTTTTCAACCTAAATAATTAAGAGTTTGAACGTTTAATTGTGAAAGTGTTCGGACAAATATTTTTTCAGTTGAAATCGCTACGTTTGTGTTAGAGAATTAATTAAATTAAGTTACACACGTATTCGACGGACAAAAGTATTTATGGACCCCTTATTGGGATTTTCTCTGTAAGGCGAGAGAGAAACGTCGCTATGCTCTCTACCTACCAGACAAAGGTGTGATGATATTATGTATGTTTTATATGGAGTGACTAGTATCCTAACACCAAAGAGAGGATTGATTCGATTGGAGGCAAATAAGCATAGCCCTCTCAATGTTAGACTGTTACCGTTGTGTTATCAGAAATAGTAAAGATAATACTTATCTTGAGTTCCCACTTATATGGTCAAGTTTTCTATCTCCATACCGGAAGGACAGGGCGTGGGAATTCGTTGGTAGTTTTGTCACGTTGGCATAATCGTTGCTGTCTCTAATTAATGACAACCACTTAGTAAATCTAGAAGTGCCGTGGTGACCGTGGTTTGAGTAGTTGCCTGCAACACAAAGATTGCAAGTTCGATCCCGACTGTACAAATGAGTTTTACTGAATTTAAGTACGGTGATTAGAAACAATACAAGGTTTGAAGAGATATTCAAAGGCGTATTTAGAGTTGTGCTTGAATAACGGTGTTGGACTCGCCATCTGTTACGTTGGCACCTAAAACATCTCTGGCGGAAAGTAGGTGTGTGGGTTACTTACAGTGCACCTTTGCCTACCTGATATGAGTATATCTTTAGGCAAAGGTGCATTAATACCCACATTTCACCGGATTTGTGCTAACGTATCGTGCTGTTGTCGATCCAAAACGATCCCTCGACAAGTCGATCCCTTAGCTACATCAAATGGGACCGGAATAACTCGAATTGGACTGTTACGGCCAGTAGATAAAGAATTATATGTAGGTACATTTATGAGTCACTAAGTTTGAGCAAGAGAAAAGCAGTTGTACATACACATACCTCTATACTCGTGCTTGCGGACAAGTGCGAGTGACTCGTCCATTCCGGGGTTCCGGAGATGGTTCATTCATACGTTTTCTTTAGTGAACAGATCGTATCTATGTGTTTTAGTAATTAATTTATCTCACTCACTCACTGTTAAATAGGCAGTTTTTTATCCTTATCTATGCTCCTGAAAATGTGTATGAAAAATTATATGATGATCGGTTGATTAGTTAAGGTGTGAACTTACAAACAAATACATAAATTAACTCAAAGATTGGAAAGTATAATAGTACTCATTTTATTTTATTTTATTAGCTGATGGGCATAGTTACGAATATACTATTAATCCACACAAATTGACCTAGTCCCAAATTAAGCAAAGCTTGTGTTATGGTAACTAGACAACGATATATTTACTATATCGATATCCAAGACTAAGGTACAAATATTCGTGTTCATCACACAAATATCTGCCCGCAGCGGGATTCAAACCCGCGACCTCAAGTTTCAAAGTCAGGAGCTCTAACCACTAGACCAGACGGTCGTCAAATATATATTTAAGCTTAAAGGTCCCTTTCGGATGTCCTTTAATACAGAACCCTAACTTAATCACTGAACCACTTAATTTGATTTGATAGCTTTCAAAAGTGCCATAACAATTATCGCTCTCATCAGACCCCTGAGTCCGGACCCTTTAAATCCAGTGTAAGGCTACTTGTATTGTACTGAGAGTTACCTGTTTTTATTCATTACCAAATAATACACACCCATTGCAAGGCATGCACGTAGACCCAGACGAATTTTACTTTAAATATGAGTACTTTTATTATCGACAAATGTATGCAATGTCCGAACGAACCCTCTCTCAGAAGGTATGGTTTTTGAGGAAGTGAATCAAATTGAATTTAAAATGCAATAAAATCAAGTGCTCATATTAAATACGTAATATGATGACATGTGGTAACTCTATTATATTTGATAATATTCATCAACATCTAAATGTATGTATAGTCGTGCTTGGGTAACGGCGATGGACTCGTTATCTGTTACGTTGGCACCTATAATATATCTCTGGCGGAAATTAGGTGTGCAGGTACTACCTATACACCTGTGCCTACCTCTTCGGGGACCCTTGTGGGTAGGCGTGAAGATATATTATTTATTTTATTAGTATCTAAATAAAAAAATGTATAGGTCAAATTTTGACAACTTACAACTTACATTGAAGCTATACAGCTGTGCCCCGCGGATTCACCCGCGTAAAATCGATTTCATTAGTATAATTGTACGTAGATTTTTTTTCGGAACAAAACATATCCTTGAAATTTATTGCATTACGATTAATTAAATATGACCGGTTGAGCAGTTTTTTACGTGAAAGGGAAACAAACAAACTTACATTCACGTTTATAATATTATTAAGATGACGCTAGCACGCCGATTATGTACTATTGACATGTATAAAAAGATAAAAAGAAAAAAAAAATTGTGAAGGAAGCAAAAATACAAACTAGATGGATGACTGATAAATAAATACCTTGGGACAGTTCCACACAAATTGACCTGGTGCCAGACTAAGCAAAGCTTATCACACAAATATCTCTCCTCTACGGGAATTTAACTCGCGACACCAAGCTTTGCAACCAGTGTCGGACCACCAGACTAGACGACCTTCTATGATGATCACGTCCATGAACATCAACCATGATAGGTAGGGCGCTAGGAATCTCATTCTAAGTTGCATTTTCCTGACTTGGCTAGTAGGTTCTTTTATTTTACAGAAACGCATCCAGAGCGCAGTTAGTGTTTTGTTTTCCTGCGATGACCTGCTATGCAGGTTAATCAAAATATATTTTTTTATTCAACGTAAGAGACACAGTGCACACTTATAATAAAAACTAAAGTTACCACCGTTTCCAAGAAAAATACCTGCCAGGAGAAGAAACAGAAAAGAAGGTAGCCTATTCTTCACAAATTCATCCTTTTCGGCTAAGCCGATTTAGAGTGTAATTGTAACCAACTTTACCTAGTATTTTTTTCTATTCGTTATCGTAGTTAGCCAGGTTGGTAGCTATTAACTCTCATTTATCTTCATTCCTTCTCCACGGGTTCGTAAAGAGGTTCCAACGTCACAAAAAGCGAGTCGTTTTTAAAGCCCCACTACAAATAATTTTAATTCGTTCTAAACCTATAGAGGTTTCCTATCGATGTTTTCCTTTGCCGTAAATCTCGTGTGACTAATTATAGTACTTAAGCTCAGAGTTATTATTACGTAATATCCCGCCGAGGGACTATAATTTTCTTTGCCAATGACTCAAATCGAGACAACACCGATATACAAAAATAAAATGGCTGAATTTATTCGTTAAATACACACTCTCCGATCAAACTGGATCAAATTATTACCATTTTTATATACACATTTAAATGTTAACTTTAATAACCCACCCAGCACTGAAATCACGAAGCAGTAACAGCTGTTCATACATTGTTTGTTTGGAACAGGTGTTTCTTAGCGCGAAATCGAATTTATGTAGTAAATTTGAGGTATGTGATTCAAATACGCCTCGAGTGCGTAAAATTAAATAGACTTAAGCCCTCGGTGGTTCGAGACGCTTGCACCGCAAAGGCACGTTTGAAAGTTACAGTGTCTTCTATACTTTTCTCTTAAATACAGTGAGGTATCGCATTACAAGCTTTACGGCGTAGGAAAACATCGAGGGGAAATTTGCAAACGTTTGAGAAGGAATTCAAAGTCCTATGTACAGTCGTGCGTGTAGAACGGCGACCGACTCGCCATCTGTCACGTTGGCACCTAAAATATATCTCTGGCGGAAAGTAAGTGTGTACTATACATCTCTGCCTAACCTTTCGGATAGCCTTGTGGGAAGGCGTGAGGATATATTATTATTTATTATTTTATCCTTACATATAGGTATGTGCGAGCCAGTGCACCTATTTCTTATGAGTAAAAGATAAAAAAAATACTCAATTAAACAAAATCTTTTACCAATAATGGTAAAGAGAATAAATACTGCTTAGACATATTATACGTTCAAGGTCTCGTGAAGTGCTCTTTCATTGATCGCTGCTCTTTCGTTCCCGATAGGGGTGGGAACTGCCCACATCGATATATCACCGTATTACATGATCATATTATATGGTAGGCAGTATTATTCTGGAATTGTAATATTTTTTTATTTTTATTTCTGTGTCATCCGTGATTAATTTAATTCCGGTGGATTAAGTAATACACACATATCATCACACCAAGTCCCTAACGGGGTAGGCAGAGAGTATAGGGCGCCAGTTCTCTCGAGACTTGCATACCTCTTTCGCTTCATCCACATTCATTAGTATCTTCATACAAGCTCGTCGGTTTCGAGTACTCTTATCGTTCCCGTCCTTGAGAGTCTGGATCAACCAGGTAGTTGGAACGTGGCCTTCCTCTGCCTCTTCTTGCACACACTTTTGCTTTGTATATCTGTTTCGTCAATCTTTCTTGACTCATCCTTTCTATGTGTCCAAACCAACGTAACATGCCTTTCTTCATCTTAACAATCACGCCCTTATTCACGCCAGTGGATTTGCGAATCTCTTCATTGCGGATTCGATCTAATATCGTTACTCCGCACATTTTTCGAAGAGATCGCATCTCAACTGCATTCAAGCTATTTTCATACTTCCTCTGACTTACCCAGGATTCGCTGCCATACAACAAGGTAGGTACCAATATCGCGTTGTGGACAGCAACTCGAGCATTCTTGCTTAGACTTTTACTGCCCATCAACGCCGACTCAACGCCGACATGGCTCCATTCACCTTATTTCCGGCAGTTATCCTTCTTTCAATATCTTTTTCATACTTTCCATCTCGTGTGAACATGCTTCCTAGGTATACAAATTCATTCATTTGCTCTAGAATTTGTCCATTTACCGATATAGCACACTCGGTCACTTGTTCATCTCGTTCGAATACTAGAACCTTAGTTTTGCCAACGTTTAGGCGCAGCCCCTTCTTTTCACATTCTTCTTTCGGATTAAGTAATAACAATCATAAACTTGCGCATTTATATTATTACATACATACATACATAGAGAGAACTGGCGCTCTATACTCTGCCTACTCCGTTAGGTGTTTGGCGTGATGATATGTATGTATGTATGTACATACATATCATCACGCCAAGTCCCTAACGGGGTAGGCAGAGAGAATAGAGTGCCAGTTCTCTCGAGACTTGCATACCTCTTTCGCTTCGTCCACATTCATCAGTCTCTTCATACATACTCGTCGGTTTCGAGTACTCTTGACATTCCCGTCCTTGAGCGTCCGATCGATTTTGATCCATTTAGTATTATATATAGTATACACGCGTATTTAAGGCGAGTGAAACCGCGGGCTAAGACTGGTTATCGTAATTATACATATCATCACGCCGAGTAAGGCGTAGAGCCGATTAGATTAAAGAATTACCGACCTATTTGGCTTCAACGAAATAAATTAAACTTCCAAATTCTTATTTCATTCATAAAATGTTTGCTAGTTACAAAAAACCAACGCAATTGTGGGTTCAAAATAAAGATGACGCTACGTAATTAAGTTTTATTATTAAATACTTTGTTAGTGAAGACAAGACTGAATAATAAACCAATCAGGCGAATTTATCGAGAGTTCTCGTAAGTTTAAGATATTTACATAAGTTCGCAATAGCTTATGGCAGACAAAGTAATTCATTGTGAATGATATATAAAAATGTGCCGAGCCTTAAAACTCAATATAAATCATAACATTAAAAATATTTTTTGATAGGGTATTTATATTGTAGGTATACATTGTAAGGGGAGGGCTCCCCGCCTACACCTATCAGTCCTTTCGTAAATAAGTAGTGATTCAAATTACTTACAAATCTATCGACATATTTTACCGACATGGCGCATCACTAAGGTAGGCAGATGGACTAGTTCTATACATGCCGACACAAACGGATTCGTTTGAAAAATCCGGTTAGACTGGTCCTCTAAGAGTTTTGGCTCCCATTCAGAGAATGCGAAAATAATTGTGGGAATAAGCGTCGCTTTTAAAGCTAACGATGTAGGTACTAACGCAGGATCTTATTAACCGACTTCAAAAATCTTTAGTTATCAATTTGTATTATTGTTATTATTGACGTACCTTTGCTTTGTCCCGTTATTTCATCACGCCTAGTCCCTAACGGGGTAGGCAGAGAGAATAGAGTGCCAGTTCTCTCTAGACTAACATACCTCTTTCGTTTCGTCCATATTCATCAGTCTCTTCATACATGCTCTTCGGTTTCGAGTACTCTTGACGTTCCCGTCCTTGAGTCCGATCGTTTTGAACTAGGTAGTTGGAACGTGGTATAGTAATATATTATATTGACACCTAAAATATATCTCTAGCGGAAAGTGGGTGTGTGTGGGTTCTTTTTTCTCACCCCTGCCTGCAATAATAGTGTTATCTTTAATGACATATTAACGTAATATGAAGATAATTAATAATTTTTAATTGATTAATGATTTTTGTTAATTGATTATATAACTACTTAAGTAGCTATTAAGAATATCAATATAGGGTATATATTAATAATGCTATTTACATACGTATTAATATATAAAATGTAAGTGTTTATTTGTAATGTAATGCGGACACTCAAAGATGTCATCAAGAGTATTCGAAACCGGCGAGAATGTATGAAAAGTAATGAATGTGGTCGAAGCGAAAGAGGTATGTAAGTCAAGGAGAACTGGCGCTCTACTCTCTCTGCCTACGCCGTGAGTGAATTTGCGTGATGATATGTACCTATGTATGTTTATGTATGCTTTGAAAGCATTTAATTACGGTACTATTACATAAACACTGTTTATAAAATATTTTGTTTGTCTACCTGTTTGTTTCGGCTAAGCTCGTGAACGGCTGGGCCAATTTTTATTATTATTTTTTATTTATTTATCAGATAACATGATCCATTTAAACTTTAATAACAATATTTCATTCAAAATTATACATATATATAAGACTTAAATTATTATTAACAAAACAAGTAATAAAAGATTAGTCAACCACGAGCTTTACGGTGAAGGAAAACATCGAGAGGAAACCTGCATACGGCTGAGAAGAAATTCAAAGGCGTATGTATAGTCGTGCTTGAGTAACGGCGATGAACTCGCCATCTGTCTCGTTGGCACCTAATATACCTCTGGCGGAAAGTGGGTGTGTGGGTATTACCTATACACCTCTGCCTGCCCCTTCGGGGACCCTTGTGGGAAGGTGTGAGGATATATTATTATATATTTTATTATTAAACCGTTTACGCAGCGCACGCAACGGAAGCTCTCAAAAAGGATTTTTTTCTCGTTCTGGCAACATTATTCATATATGCTTCGCTCCTATTGGTCGCAGCGTGATGTTATATAGCCTAAAGCCTTCCTAGAAAAATTGACTATCTTACACAAAAAGATTTCTTTAATTCCAACCAATAGTTCCTGAAATTAGCGCGTTCAAACAAACAAACAAACAAACTCTTCAGCTTTATAATATGATAAAAGTATAGATAAGAGTGCTTTTATCTTACTTAGCGCAGTTCCAACTTTTAATTACCATGAAATAGTAATTGAATTTGAATGTATATGAATATGAAAATATGACGCTTATTGATAAAAGCAGGAAAATAACCCTTAGTATAGCATAGCTTTGAATCTATTGTCGCTTGATCGAATATAATTTTGCTTATCAAAGCAAAACACCAATCACTAATCCGTCAAATGCGAGGAATTATAAAATACTTATGCGTTTAATATTGTCTGGAACATTCCTATAGGGTCAAGTTTACATCAAGGCACTTCATTTGATTAAATGAACAAGGCGCAGTGGTAGGCAGAGGAATAATGAATACCTGTTTCCGCCACTAGCTCTGGCGCAAACGTGACAGTAAGCGAGGCCATTGTCATTTCTCTAGCACTATGTCTTCGAATTTCGTGAGGTAACATTTTTACTTATATAGTGAGGTTCAAGCCAACATTTTAATTTGGTTCGTAGCACAAAAACTATTGTCATACTAAGAATATAGCTGCGCTAGCATCATCCACAAGGCAGATCTTCTGTCAGCTTCTGCCTTCCATGTGGAGCTTTGGAAATCCATTTTCCAAAAATAATTTGACAATGGAAATTTGTAAAAAGAACTTACACTACCTCGCGGAGGGCGGAAAGAAAATTTATTTTTTATGCTCTCATTAAGTTTAATTCAAGTTACTCAAGTATCCATTCCCCTTTTGCTGCTGTAGTCGGGTGGAAATGTCGTCTATCAGTTGTCGTTGTCACGTAAACGTATTCATATTGGAAATGCCAAGTTTATGATGATGTTTCGCTTTCACACAAAAACTGCTGAACGGAATTGCATGAAATTCAGCACAGAGATAGATAGCTGTATATTTTTTTATTCCAGAAAACAATACATACATTTAATCAAAATTGACACAGGGCGTAATCGCAAGGCACAGCTAGTTTAATATAATAATTTAATTCCCGCCTCAGAGTTGCAGAGATTTGTAACACCAAGGCGGTTGGCTTCGGAGAACTTGCTAACTCTCGCACGGAAACTAAAGCTGGTATTACGAACTCATATGTTCTTAACTAACTTCCCTAACTAGTTTAGGGAAGTAACTGCCTTGGCTTTATTTGACTACGGCTGATAACAAAGTTGGTAATGTTTCTGTCATTCGTTACGATCATATATGTAAGGTCGATTCGTATATATAAACCACGAGCTTTACGGTGAAGGAAAACAACGTCAGGAAGTTTGAGAGGAAATTGAAAGGCATGAAAACGTGAATAGAAAGTGGTATACCTTTTTTCCAGAAGTAACCTTCCTTGGACTAGGTAGACATTGGTATACCTACCTCATCCTACTTCTTCTGGAACCCTGGTGGGAAGGAGGAAATGGTTACGGAGAGTTGAAATTTTCCTCGTCTGGTTTTGTTTGTTTTCGTATAAAGGCCGCGTGTTTGTTTAACAAAAATATTTTCTTTACGTCTCAAAAACATCAATTTACCGTTAAAATCACAAAAGCGTTTGTCGAAGGGACAAAGGAAACCAGCAGAGGAAAATAAAAACACATCATATTGTACCGTATTTTCTAACAAAAATAAAGTACCGATTCGTAGGTTTGTTTAATAAACGGGAAGCTTTAACGTGTAGTCTATGTAACGCTAAAATTAAATAACATTTAATATTCTTTATAGCACCCAGTGGGGTGTTTAAATCTCCATGTGGTTTAAGTAGTCTCATTCTAAATTGAGCAGCTTCAAATCACCGCGCGCTCTATAACAAGAAGTTTTTCTTTCATAAGTACAACAATTAAAAATATCAATATTATATGAATACATTGTATTATAATGCATTCATTTTATCAAAACAATTTTTTTTATCAGGCCATTGACCCATATAGTATCTCGTATTATCTTTGACGTGTAAAGTTATCCGACGTATATTAAAACAAATGTTATCGTCACAATAATAAGTAAGTGAAAACATTTTAAGAAAAATAAGTTTTTGATAAGTGAATTATCTACATACAATTTATGATAGATATGACTCGTTATTTTTCGTGATTTGTTGCGAGAGAAATTATATCAAAATCAAATGTCTTTTGATCAACTTAGAGGACATAAAGAATACTTTTGAACGTCACATTTTAAAATATAAAAAAATACAGTCACAGTAGGTATATTAAGTCGGTACAATTATCTGATTTTGGCAGGAAATTACACTTTATGTAGTTATGTCAAATAGATTGACAATTCAACAATGGCAAGTGCCACTCTAGACACATTAACAATTTTTAATCGAAAAGATAAAGTCTTATTTAATGTATGTCTGTGCCTCGCGCTTCGCCCGCCTTACATCTACACTAATAAAGAGAAAATATTTGGTTGTTTGAAAGTTTGTTTACGTTGCTTGTAATTTTTAAACTCAAAAAGTAACCCATATTTTCACTTATGGAAAACTGCATGATTCCGGATTGAAACTAACGATATTTTATTGAAACTGCCAGTTAATCAAATTATTTATAATCATAATATATTATTTACTTTTTGTCTGCCTGTTAGTTTGTTGCCTATATATACTACCTACGTAACGGGTGAACCGATTTTGACGAGACTTCTAGTGGTGGATAGCTGATGTTATAAAGAGAGGTGAATTTTATTGAAAAGAAATTAAATTACGTGGGGACAGTACAAATTCACCTAATCCCAAACTAAGCAAAGCTTGTACTATGGGAACCAGACATCGATATACTTAATTATATACATAGATAGATGTATACGTATGTGTACTGTACATATGACATCCAACAGTAAGGGGCCATACTCGTGCTCATCACAAAAATATCTCCCTCAGCGGGAATCAGGATCATTGACCACTAGATCAGGAGGAAAATTCTTGCGCACGTCGGAGGGTAGATAAGTGTAGCCTCACGTAGGTATGCGATAGATAACGTTTTACAATCTATACATACAATAAAAATGTAACGGACCGCTGTCTGTACATGGAAGATATATGAGAAAAAATATGATTGGGACCTATATCAACGCAAATAGAACCCAAAACAATGATTGTTAAAATTTTTGTCTGTGCGTTTATACACGCTTATCTCAGAAACGGCTTATCCGATTTAAATGTGGTTTTCAATAATATACTGTGGTAAGCTTTTCGTGACAAATCCAAAATAAAAAATGCTGTCCCAAGCCACTATTCCCCGCGAAGTCACGGGCACAGCTAGCGTTTAATACAAATATATTTGCATGCTTCTTAGAAGCGAGTATAACGTGTGATCTTCATAATATCATTAAATATGTAAAATCACTTCGTCGTGTACACTAAGAAAAAATATAAATATAATATAATAATAATAAACAATAATAATAATAATAACTTTGTCGTGTACACTAAGAAAAAATAACATAAAAAGGAAAAATTTGATTATTTGTAAGTTTGTAACGATTTATTTGTATTATCATATCTTTATTGACATAAAACACTACACGTGTAAACTAAATTTTATTATTCAAATAAAGATGTCTTTTTCATAAAATATCTATGTTATGTACATAAATATCATCACGCCGAGTTCTTAACGGAGTAGGCGGTAGAGAGACATTAGATGGCGCTCTAATCTTCATCTCTAATCGTTCTCTCTAGACTTACATACCTCCTTCGCTTCGTCCACATTCATCAGTCTTAGTCTCACCATACCCCGGTTTCGAGTATCCTTGACATTCCCGTCCTTGAGT
>JACCPG010001557.1:0-33168 GCA_016069955.1 Drepana arcuata
CCTTCGGGGACCCTTGTGGTAAGGCGTGAGGATATTATCATTATTATAAATAGGAACGTTCACACGTTCTAACTAACTGGATCAAATAGTTCGGACTCTGAAGGACGGGCAGGTTAAGAGTACTCGAAACCAACGAGCATGTATGAAGAGACTGATGAATGTGGACGAAGCGAAAGAGGTATGTAAGTCTAGAGAGAACTGGCGCTCTATACTCTCTGCCTACCCCGTTAGGGACTTGGCGTGATGATATGTATGTATGTATGTATGTATATATGTATAAATATGAAATCCTTAATAATATTATCATCATTGGAGATTTTGAACATCATTATGCTATATTCACAACATCCTATAACTTCAGGAACGCAACTGTTACTATTAACAACAATAACACAAAATAATTATTCACACAGGATCTAAGCCATATCCGATAACTGGGGATGGTACGAAGATTTGCTGCTATTAATACATGATCTACATTTACACAGGTGTAATTAAAATCGATTCAAATTGTGGTGAAGTTGGTTAACAAGGCTAATATGCATTGTAAATGCTTGGTAGTTATGAGATTACCCAGTGGCTAAACATATAATGCTTGTTTGCAAACTGTCTTGGCAATTTGCTATAGACGTAGCAATTTCGTAGCACCCTCGCTACGGTGAACTACGGCGTAGCATAACAAGGTAACGTAGAGGTGATTTTAAGATAATTAAAAAGAGGATAAAAACTTTTTGCCCAAGATATATTTAGAAACAAGGCCATTTCTAAGCCAACTATACGATAGGATTAATGGTAAGAAGGACGTCGTTGTTTGTTTTGTCTTCCTTCACTGAGGTGATGGTCGCCGTGAGATTAATCATTGTATTTAAGTTCAGCCAAACATCCAAACCTACCATCTGGAATCTGTAGACTACTCGAATCCCTCAGCCGTTGCGGCTGGTATAGTAATTTAGATTATTATTATTAGCCGTGGTGGCCGAGTGGTTCGAGCAGTTGCCTGCGACGCAAAGGTCGCAAGTTCGAATCCCGACTGTACCAATGAGTTTTTCTGAACTTAAGTACAGTGATTAGTCACACCTCGAGCTTTACGGTGAAGCAAAACATCGAGAGGAAACCTGCATACGCCTGAGGAGAAATTCAAAGGCGTATGTATAGTCGCGCTGGAGTAACGGCGATGGACTCGCCATCTGTCACGTTGGCACCTAATATACCTCTGGCGGAAAGTGGGTGTGTGGGTATTACCTATACACCTCTGCCTACCCCTTCGGCGACCCTTATGGGAAGGCGTGAGGATATATATTTATTTATTCATTTGTATATTTCATTGAGTAATTTAGTTCTTTCTCTTATTTTGCTAAGATTATTTAGGTAATCCTTTCCACAAGGATCCCCAAAAGGGTAGGTTGTACAGTTAGTACCCACACATCCATTTTTCGGATATATATATATATATATATATATATATTATTGGTATAAAATATATATTAGATGCCAACGTGACGAGTCTATCGTCGTTATTTAAGCACAACTATACATAAGTCTTTTTTAATTTCTTCTCAAACATACGCCGCTTTCCTCACGATGTTTTCACTAATCGGGCAACTACTCGAACCACAGCTACCACAGTATATTTTTATTTAATTGATCAAATAAAATATATTGAGATCAAAAATATGTATTACCATTATTAAATATTGATCATATTTTTTAGTATTCAGATAGTAGTTAAGAGCTTTTTGTTCGAGCCTGAAAATTAACGTCATCTTGTTTGGGAATCTCAAACGTGTCACGTTCCACTCGTAAAGCGTACGCACATTCAGCGATAAAACACACTCGCCTCCCTAAAACAAGTAACTTCAATAAAAATAAACGTATTTTTTCAAACTACTTACCATTGAGCTCCATCGAAGTAACAGTTATTGGAAGTAGCAATGCTTTTTCCTTAACATAAATGTGTAATACCTGTCAAATTGTCGCGCAAAAGACTTATTTGGGATGCTAAAAGTGGCATTATAGAGTTATTGTTTATAGCGAAATTTTATTTGTTACAACGTAATATTGTTCTTTATAATAGCCGTCATGGCCGCGTCGTTAAAATTGTCAACTAATATGTGCAGATTGTAGGTTGAAGCTTTAAAATAAACTCATGAGATTTTCAGAATATATTAAAAGTTTTACTAATAATTATAAATAAACAGCCGTGGTGGCCGAGTGGTTCGAGCAGTTGCCTGCGACGCAAAGGTCGCAAGTTCAAATCCCGACTGTACCAATGAGTTTTTCTGAACTTAAGTACAGTGATTAGGCACACCACGAGCTTTACGGTGAAGGAAAACATCGAGAGGAAACCTGCATACGTTTGAGAAGAAATTCAAAGCCGTATGTTTAGTCGTGCTTGAGTAACGGCGATGGACTCGCCATCTATCACGTTGGCACCTAATATACCTCTGGCAGAAAGTGGGTGTTGGGTATTACCTATACACCTCTGCCTACCCCTTCGGGGACCCTTGTGGGAAGGCGTGAGGATATATTATTATTATTATTTATACTTATAATTTAATTTGGTATCTGATCCTCACGCCTTCTCACCAGCGTCCCCGAACGGGTAGGCAGAGGTGTATAGCTAATACTCACACACACACGGGAACAGGGACATGGGACAGGAACGTCAGTCAGTACAAAAAATCAGCTAGCACGTACAAAGCAATGTCTTTGGATGAAGCGAAATAGTTCTGTGATTATATGGCGATTCGGATTTTACTCTCATATGTGTGTATATATCCTCACGCGTACCCATAAGGGTACCCGAAGGGGTAGGCAGAGGTGTATAGGTAGTACCCACACACCCACTTTAAACGTGACAGACGGCGAGTACATCGCTGTTACTCAAGCATTTCATAAGCCTTTAAATCGCTTCTCAGACGTATGCAAGTTTTCTCTCGATGTTTTGAATGATATGTATGTAAGTTTATATACTCATATTTTAAGTAGCGACACTGCCACAAACTTTCTCTGTTAAAGCTATCTATTATTCTAGCTCCGGCAGATTCAACAAGCCGTTGAACCCAATAAACTAAATCAAATACGTAGACAGTGCATCTACTCTGAAACATATTTATACTGGAGTTCAATAAACCCGTGACCTTTCGCGAGACAGTAAAATTCCAGCGTATCACGTGACACTTGTAGACAAAGCAAGAGAGTTTCAATAAAGCCCCACCAATCAATTCAGTTTCGAATGTAATCGCTTAACACAAATAGATACATTGCAAGATCAATAAGGGTCTTAACCAAAATCTGCCGAACAAGGGATTGAATTCCTTAGACGTTATCAGAGGATTCCACACGAAAGCATTTGTCTATCCCTTCGCATATCAACGTCACTACAAATTTATCGATAGTGTGATTTCGTACATGGCGCGTTAACTATCGGTATGGCAGGGTAAATTCGTTCACTGTTTCTGGGTTTCCTACCCAAGATAACATGAGGCGAGATGAGAATTATTTCAGGACGATCTGATCAAACGCTACTTCTAAGTTCAACACGTATCGTGAGAGAGTACCTTAGCCATACCGATCCCGATACCGCTAATAAAAACTTTATTTTTGTGTATATTTTGATGTACGCTAAAAAAATGATGTTTAAGTGTGATGTAATATTCATAATTCGTGTATTTTTACATATATTTCATCACGCCTCTGCCCTATTATTATATATAGTAGGGCGCTTATCTCTTTATTTCTTATGAATTTATTAATTATAATAACTATATAATAATAGACGAATATGGGTATATATATAGAGTTATAAGTATTAGTATAAATAGCCGTGGTAGACGAGTGGTTCGAGTAGTTGCCTACGATACAAAGATCGCAAGTTCGAGTCCCGACTGTACCAAAGAGTTTTTCTGAACATTTCTGAACACCACGATCTTTACGGTGAAGGAAAACATCGCGAGGAAGTCTGCATACTTCTGAGAAGCAATTCAAAGGTGTATATATAGTCGTGCTTGAGTTACAGCGATAAACTCGCCATCTGTGACGTTGTCACCTAAAATATATATCTGGCGGAAAGTGGCTGAGTGGGTACTACCTATACACCTCTGCCTACCCCTTCGGGAACCCTTGTGAGAAGGCGTGACGATGAGTATAAATATATATTTCCTTTAACGTAATTAATATCGTAAAAATTATATATAATATTCTTGCCTCTGAATCTTCTTACCTCACAAATATTTTCTCTGTCCAAATCGTGCCATCGGCCAGTAAATATGAGCCTTAGTTGACTTTGACATGTTTACACAGTAAACATATCCCTATACTCATCACCATAATGGCGCATGCATCGATCAGTCATCCCCCTATAAATAACTGATAGTAATATTTCACCCTTTGAAAGCATAAGCCATGTACATATATACATATCATCACACAGAGTTCCTCACGGCGTGCGTAGATAGAGTAAGTCGCCTGTTCTCTAGGCTAATCACGTCCACGATGGGCTCCTGAACTACTTAACCGATTTCAATCAAATTTGCACACCGTATGCAGTTAGATCCAACTTAAAAGAAAGGATAGCTTACATCACAATTGGACCCGATAGGTGGCGCTGCGATCGTGTTTAAGGAAATTTTACTTTTTCACCCGGGCGAAGCTGGGCGGGACAGCTAGTATAATCTATACTAATGTTATAAAGCTTAAGAGTTTGTTTGTTTGTTTGAACGCGCTAATGTCAGGAACTACTGGTTGGAATTGAAAAATTATTTTTGTGTTGGATAGGTTATTTCTCTAGAAAGGCTTTAGGCTATAAAACATCACGCTACGACTAATAGGAGCGAAGCATACATGAAAAATGTTGCAAGAACAGGAAAAATTATTCCTTTATGAGAGCTTCCGTTGCGTGCGTTGCGTAAACGGTTTAAGTTACGAAAATATCATTTATGAGGAAATTGCTCCTCTTTAAAAGTTCTAAAAAAAGTCCGCGACAGCATATGTCTATCTTTTAAAATTGACTCACTATAACATTTTTAATGGCAATTAAGTCCGCGATGGGGTCCTAAACAACTTAACCGATTTCTATAAAATTTGCACACCGTGTGCAGTTTGATCCAGCTTAAAAGATAGGATAGCTTAAATCACAATTGGACCCGATAGGTGGCGCTGCGATCGTGTTTAAGGAAATTTTACTTTTTCACCCGGGCGAAGCTGGGCGGGACAGCTATACTAATGTTATAAAGCTTAAAAGTTTGTTTGTTTGTTTGAACGCGCTAATGTCAGGAACTACTGGTTGGAATTGAAAAATTATTTTGTGTTGGATAGGTTATTTCTCTAGAAAGGCTTTAGGCTATAAAACATCACGCTACGACTAATAGGAGCGAAGCATACATGAAAAATGTTGCAAGAACAGGAAAAATTTTACTTTTTCACCCGGGTGAAGCTGGGCGGGACAGCTAGTATTTATATATATATATCTTGCCGTGGTGGCCGAGTGGTTCGAATGTTGCCTGCAAAAAAGATTGCATTTTCGAACCTCGACTGTACCAATTAGTATTTTGAAGTATAATGATTAGTCACACCACGATTTACTTTACACTTAGCTTTTTAGTAAAGTAGACGAAAAGGTCAACAAGTCAACCTTATATATATTTATACCAACTTGAATACCTAAGACATCAAATATTCGGATACAAAGCAACTCGCTCTACATTACATAATTCCCTACTAAAGCAGATGTTCTTAGTTGATTGGGTTAATAAAAGTGTTGGAACAAACACACCTAAAATGAATTAATACAGAAGTGAGTGACAGAGAAAATTGGTAGGATAGGGCAACCCCACTTATCTGATTAAGACGGGAAGCGCGGACGAAGTTAGGTCGCAATAAGAGAGCATTATTACGCCCCAGTTTGCAACTAGAAAATGGACAGACATCAATTTACTTGCTCAGTTGATGGAAAAGTATCTTGTTTTTTTTGTATTTTATTCAGTTTACTAGAATTTGTGAAATCGGCGAATAGTTCCTTGAGGAAAGACCATCATACATTATATATATATCCTCACGCCTTCCCACAAGGGTTCCCGAAGGGGTAGGCAGAGGTGTATAGGTAATACCCACACACCCACTTTCCGCCAGAGGTATATTAGGTGCCAACGTGACAGATGGCGAGTCCATCGCCGTTACTCAAGCACGACATACATACGCCTTTGAATTTCTTCTCAGACGTATGCAGGTTTCCTCTCGATGTTTTCCTTCACCGTAAAGCTCGTGGTGTGACTAATCACTGTACTTAAGTTCCGAAAAAACTCATTGGTACAGTCGGGATTCGAACTTGCGACCTTTGCGTCGCAGGCAACTGCTCGAACCACTCGGCCACCACGGCTTTATCATCATACATTGATTATATAATATACTATCTGACGCAAACTTCGTACCGCCAAAGGCAATGAATGTAGTGTTGTTTTTTACGTTAATCATTCCTATATTGTTATAATTGTTCTGCTATTCTCGGATTAGACGAATCCATAAATAAATAAATCCAACAAATCACAGATCATTAGAATCGGTCTGCCCGTTCTGGAGTTATAAATGGTGAAAATAACCTGACATTGTTTTATTTGTATGTAATATAAATATAATAATATATCCTCATGCCTTCTCACAAGGATCCCCGAAGGGGTAGATACAGGTGTATAGGTAACACCTACACATTCACTTTCCGTCAGAGATATATTTTGTGCCAACGTGACAGATGGCGGGTCCATTGCCGTTACTCAAGCACAACTATACATACGCCTTTGAATTTCTTCCTTCTTCTTCTTCCTTTTCCGCAAAGCTCGTTCGTGGTATGACTAATCACTGTTCATACGTGTAGAAAAGACTGATTAGTAGAGTCGGGATTCGAACTTCCAATCTTTGCGTTTCAGACGACTATTCGAACCACTCGGCCATCCCTGCTCTTTATTTATAGGTAAATACTTATATAAAATCAATAATTATAATCCTTGAGACATGCAGATCGCTCCATGGTCAATAACCCTCAAAATATAACCCTTAGTTGTAACAGTATATTCTACAACATAACTGTTCAAGGTACAAGCTTGAACATTTACACGTTAACCGAATCTAGTACGAAATTATCTGGATTCCATCTCCAATAACTCTCAATCATGCTTATCTCACCGCCTAACAGCTTTATGGCCCATAAAAAGTACAATAATAGTTCCAATCAGGAGTTCACTACTCGTACCAACTGGATCTTTACCATGTCGTCCAATTATATATTAAGAATGCATAAGGGACTTGTTCAATATTAGACTAGACTAGACCTTCTAAATAGAAGATCTTCACACCTGGCTTCAAAAGGCAGGGAAGGGGTTGGTAATATAGTAGAGGGGCAAGACGATGACCAAAGCTTGTTATGGTACGACTCTTGAAGTATTGGCTATGCAGAAAGCATTTGTAGTAACAAGATTGTAGGGTTAGAATAAGTAGTTAGTTCCTTCAGCTAGATTAGGTTTAATATTGAAAACATTATTTTCAAAGTAAGTTTTCTTTTAGCCGTAGTCATAAGTCAAGTCAGTAGAACATAGATCTCCAACGATCGATACTCACTCAACTGTAAATAAAAATAATAATATATCCTCACGCCTTCCCACAAGGGTCCCCGAAGGGGTAGGCAGAGGTGTATAGGTAATACCCACACACCCACTTTCCGCCAGAGGTATATTAAGGTGCCAACGTGACAGATGGCGAGTCCATCGCCGTTACTCAAGCACGACTATACATACGCCTTTGAATTTCTTCTCAGACGTATGCAGGTTTCCTCTCGATGTTTTCCTTCACCGTAAAGCTCGTGGTGTGACTAATCACTGTACTTAAGTTCAGAAAAACTCATTGGTACAGTCGAGATTCGAACTTGCGACCTTTGCGTCGCAGGCAACTGCTCGAACCACTCGGCCACCACGGCGGTAATGTGAGTGATATCATACTTTGCCTGGCATGCCTATAGAAAAGCGTGAACATATAATTATAGCTAATCCTGTTTCTGGCAAATATAAAATATTACTTACTGCAACATTCATCGTAGATTAACAAATAATTTCCTAAGAACTAATATAATACGCATTTCAACTTTATCCAACATACCGTATTCATACAAAGTTAACATATCACTGTTTCTGACGTTTAATTTCGTTGCCATTGATCAACGGAATATGCCATTACCGCACACTGTAAACTGTGGGAACCGATTGAAGAGAAATATCCCTTCAGCAGCTTTTGAAAATAGAAGTGGCGAGTCGATTGGAACGTAGTTTATATAGTGGATTCGCGCTCGTAACAAAAAACGAATTTAGATTTTATGGGCCTACACAGATTCGTTTAGGGTATGTGTATGTTCCAAGACTTCTGATCCCGACAGTTCTGACTTCGACATAACATGGCTGAAGCCTTTAGGCAAAGCAAACAATATTATAGATGTATTCTTAACATAAATAAAATTTGAGTACTCGAAACCAGCAAGCATGTATGAAGAGATTATATCGGAACCGAAAGAAGTCGCGAGAGAACTGACGCTAACAAGCACTATCAAATAGGTCTTCATTTAAGTATATTCACTTCTTGCTACATACTTGTACCTACGCGAGATGTAATATATAGAATTATTATAATAATGATATATATAATAACATATATATATATATATATATATATATATATATATATAATAATATATATATATATATATATATATATATATATATATATATATATATATATATATATATATAATTATTATAATAATTCGGCATACAATGTAACGACGAGATGAAATTAAATCGCGAGCCACAGCTAGTATATACTGAAGATTCAAACGAATATGACATAAAAGGTTTAATAGTGAAGCTAAACTTAATTTGAAAATTTTTATCACTGCATAAATAGTTTATTCAAATGGAAAAACCTTTTTGTTCGTTTCTTTGTAGAGTTTCCAATTCAATAATGTCGCCCACTGTTGGGACGATTCTTTTGTTTGTGATAAGGTAAATGACCTTTTCTAAGAATTTTGTACAATTATATTGTTAAAGTAATTTTTTTTAAATCCACTTTCAGCTTATTTGGGGCCATCTATTCCATAAATATTATACTTAGTAGAATATATCAGAAAATAGAATCGCTGCTCAAATTGTGTGCAAAAAATTCAAAATGTAAAAAGCATTCCAAAATGTAACTTTTATAGCTTACTAGCTTATGCCCGCGGTTTCGCCCACGTGGAGTTCGAAAAAGTTGCTGAAAAGCAAGATACTTGGGAACCTTGAATTTTTCGGGATTCAAATGTAGACTATGCCCTAGGTATCCTAGGTATAACCCATCATCATTTCAATTCTCAGCAAAGCGGCTTTTTTATGCTTAGTAAAAAAAATTTTTTTTAAATAAAAAGTATCCTATTTTACTTCTAATACCTCCAAGAATATGTGTACAAAGTTTCATGATGATCGGTTAAGTAGTTTTTACGTGAAAGCGTAACAAACAAACTTACATTCACATCTATAATATTATAAGGATTTCGCAAGAAGTACATCTGCTGTAAGGATAAAATTATACATTCATGAAGAATATACCTTTCTACGTTTTTATTTATTATGTCATTAATAGGTACTCTACTCTCTCTCTGCCTACCTCGTTATGGACTCGGCGTAATGATATGTGTGTGAATACAAAATATTATATAAATAGTAGCTTATGCCCGCGGCTTCGCCCGCGTGAAGTTCCAAAAAGTAGCTTATGTATTTTCGTGCTAGAATCAGTTCGGCCGTTATGCCGTGTAAGAGCTACACACTTTATAATATTAGAGTTTTGAATTTGTCAGGATTCAAATGTATCATAGATCCTAATCCTAGGTATAAGCCATCACCATTAAAATTTTCAGCAAAACTGCTTTTATACCTTTCGTGAAATATTTTTTTTCTTCTTAATATTAAGGATATCCTATGTTACTTCTAATACCTCCAAAAATATGTATACAAAGTTTCATGATGATCGGTTAAGTAGTTTTTACATGAAAGCGCAACAAACAAACTTACATTCACATTTATAATATTAGTAAGGAAGTAAGGACTATGATTATTTTTATTATTGCTTAAAGACGCGTCTCTAGACTATAGCCATAGTTGGAATATATATGCTGATGCTTGGTCTCGCGAATACATACATATATGTTATAATACAGTATTTAAATCGATTTTCGACACCAATTAAAAACTTCAAACGAGGCCAACAGTTTTCACGGAAATAAAAACTGTTCCATTTCCACGTCGTAGCGATAAAAATCCAGGTATAGAATAGCAATCGCTATCGCAATACGGTGAAAACTGCATCACCAAAATAAAATGTCAAAACTTTAATCCTTTCACGACCGTCTGGTCTAATGGTTAGAGCTCCTAACTACGAAACTTGAGGTCGTGGATTTGATTCCCGAGTTATATAAACACGAGTTTTTGTACATTAGTCTTGGATATCCTATGTATCTTACTAATTTTATAAATGTGAATGTAAGTTTGATTGTTACGCTTTCACGTAAAAACTACTTAAGAGATCACTATAAAACTTTGTACACATATTCTTGGAGGTATTAAAAGTAACATAGGATACTTTTTATAGAAAAAAAAAATTACGAAAGATAAAATAGCCGTCCACGCCGACGAAGTCGCGGGCACAGCTAGTTTGTGTATATATCTATCTATATACATAAGTAAATATATCTGAGTCTAGTTAACATTTATTTATTTATTTTACTTTAAATTATACGGATTATACCAATGACATTAATTAAAGGTATATATACCATAGCGCAAGCTTAGCGTAATTTGGGGCTATGTCAATTTGTGTGGAATTGTCTCAGGGTATTTATTATTGATTTAATGAACCTGAAAATAAAACAATAACATGTGGTCTTTTAATATTTATTCATCGAAATATGTACTCAACTGCAGGAAAGGTATTATTTGTTCGCTAAACCATATGAATTGGATGAACTAAATTCGATTGTGTTGCACGGCAATACATCATGTTGTGGCAGTAGTGCCAGGACAGTTTTATTGCAATTGTTCAGAATGGTTGATGAAAGCGTGCAACGAAGTTGCTACGTGATGCGATAAATAACTATATAACGTTAGTGCTGTATTACTGTAGACATAGTGAATTAAAAAAGAACTGCCGACTTTCATAAATACTCTGCTCATTACCACCATACCTGTATTGCATAATAATAATAATAAATACCTGGGACAATTCCACACCGAATTGAAATAGTCCCAAATTAAGCTAAGCTTGTGTTATGGTAACTAGACAACGATATATTTACTTATATAGATAGATATATATTTAAATACATAGGGTATACATTTTGTTTGTACCCTTTTTGTACCCAACTTGTACCCTAGTAATACTAGGGTACAAATATTCGTGTTCATCACACAAATATCTGCCCTCAGCGGGATTCGAACCCGCGACCTCAAATTTCGCAGTCAGGAGCTCAAACCACTAGACCAGACGGTCGTCTATATAAAAATATCATTACTTGTATACCTGGATCAAATAGATCGGACTCTGAAGGACGGGAACGTTAAGAGTACTCGAAACCGACGAGCATGTATGAAGAGACTGATGAATGTGGACGAAGCGAAAGAGGTATGTAAGTCTAGAGAGAACTGGCGCTCTATACTCTCTGCCTACCCCGTTAGGGACTTGGCGTGATGATATGTATGTGTGTACTTGTCTCGCCCCCAAATCTCTCTGTGAATACGCTGACAGTGAAGACAGTCAATCTCTTTCATCTTATTCACTAGTCTTCTTCTTCTCTTCATACATCCTCGCGCATTTCATGTACTGTAACCTCCATCTCTGATTTAAGCAATTAGAGGTTGAAATGCTAGGAGTATGGATATAATAATGAATCAACATACATTTCATGTATGTTGATTCATTCATATTGTATGTTTTATTTGACAAATATTCGTCACTTATCCCATTTATAATGTATCCTAAACAGCATGAATTTCTTCATCTTTTCAGTCACAACTTTATCGCACGACTTCTTTGCTTCCATTCATTGCGTATACATATTATATAATATAGTTAAATATTAGGTATATCAAGTTGGTATGAAAAGCAAAAATGCGATCGACATAAAACCATAAAATCCTACGCCCCAAATTCGAAGTTAGCTATCTACAAGTAGTTTATATTATCCCAATTCAATGTGAACTTAGTATTCCAATATTATGAACTTCAACCCAGTACTCGCAACTACTGAATACAGTGAATTATTACGTGCGATAGAGAAACCCAAATCTCACAACTGCAATCGTTAGATGGCGCTACTCCAATGACAGATTGGAGTAGCATTGCAAAAGATGGTATTTTCATCTCGTGATTGTCAGATGTTCCTTGGTCTTAAGCATCTCTTGTTGTCCTTTAAGATTGAATAAAGCTGGATTTTAATTATATAACAACCGTGATGATTGCAGCGTATGCATTCGGAATTAACTTTAATTAGTTAAGTTAAATAAGCGCTAAAACACCCTTATGACAGTATCGCGCAGCAGTAATTAGTAGCAATTCAAACAGTTTTATACTTAGTAGTAGAACGTAAGTAGTAGAAGAAGTAGTAGAAGTAGTAGAACATGTATTGACAATGAAGCCGTGGTGGCCGAGTGGTTTGATCAGTTGCCTGCGACGCAAAGGTCGCAAGTTCGAATCCCGACTGTATCAATGACTTTTTCTGAACTTAAGTACAGTGATTAGTCACACCACGAGCTTTACGGTGAAGGAAAACATCGAGAAGAAACCTGCATACGTCTGAGAAGAAATTCAAAAGGCGTATGTAATATTCGTGCTTGAGTAGCGGCGATGGACTCGCCATCTGTCACGTTGGCATCTAATATACCTCTGGAGGAAAGTGGGTGTGTGGGTATTACCTATACACCTCTGCCTACCCCATTCGGAACCCTTATGGGAAGGCATGAGGATATATTATATTATTATAGAACATGTTTATTAATTAACTGGTTCTTTTCTCTCTTGCGCGGATACATGAAAATAGCTTTAGCAATATTTACGTTAGTTTACGTTAATATTTTAAACATGTACCAAAAATCTTGAATCGATTTAATACTGGGTAAGAGTAGATAAATCTTTTTTAGTTTTACGAAATTAGTAATATTTGTACTATAAAAATGTCTGGTGGTATTACAACATTACAAATTAGCCACTGATCGGATAACATTGATCTGAACATACCTACTATAAAGTTGGCATATTGTTCGCTGCGCTATTCAATGTACAATGAAAATCTATTTACTTGTATGTTCATATGTATATACCATCGCACCTACCGTGAAGGGATGAGAGAGCAGAGCGCTTCGGTAGCTTACCGGTTTCGAGTACCAAGTCTTCTAGACTTAATACTCGCTTAAAACAAGGTTTTTTTTTCTTTTTTACATACTCTTCTTCTTGTACATATACAAGATATATATTTTCATCCATCTGGTATAAATATATATAATGCATACCCATGAGATTTTTATTAGCGAGACTCGTACTTCATACAAAAATCATGATTTTCTACTTAGTGGTAAAGGAAATACGTGATTCGCTTTCATTCCGAAGGTACAAATATTTTATTTCCTCATGAATCTCGTGTACTTTTAATATAGGTAGGACGAAAAACATTTTATTTTCCTAGCAGAGAAGTCGAGGAAGTGTAATATACCCAAGTGCAGTAATATAGGTGAAAATACGGAACATTTATATCCTACAAAAATAAAAAAATAATTTCTTACATACATACATAACATCACGGCAAGTCCCTAATAGGGTAGGTAGAGAGTATTGAGCGCCAGTTCTTTCTAGACCTACGTACCTCTTTCATTTCGTCCACATTCATCGGTCTTTTCATACATGATCGCCGGTTTCGAGTCCTCCTGGCGTTCTCGTCCTTGAGTGTCCGATTGATTTGATCTAGGTAGTTTGAACGTGGTCTTTCTCTGCCTCTTCTTGCACTCACTTTTGCTTTGTATATCTGTTTCTTCAAACTTTCTTCGCTCATACTTTCTATACCTATGTGAAAACCAACGTAACATACCTTTCTTCATCTTTACAGTCACATCCTCGTTCAGGTTGTTGCGAATCTCTTAAATTTAATGAATTTCTTTTGACTAGTAATTCTATGTATAAACGACATATTCTCGTTGTCATATAAAACTTGGGAGTAATTATAACACCTTTGCTCATATTGTAGTGTTTCACTGGGTTCTCACTCAAGTAATAACTTTACCGGAATGTTCACAGAAACACACTAAAAATAATAATATTATATCCTCACGCCTTCCCACAAGGGTCCCCGAAGGGGTAGGCAGAGGTGTATAGGTATTACCCACCCACCCACTTTCTGCCAGAGGTATATTAGGTGCCAACGTGACAGATGACGAGTCCATCGCCGTTACTCAAGCACGACTATACACTAAAAATATATTTAATTAAATCGATTCTGATTATCAAACTAAAGCTTGTTCCTTTAGAAATGTTCTCTTAAGAGCAGGTAAGAACCTTAACTTTGAGTTCATTTGTATTACGAAACCTAGCACGGAAGATTTAATTAACCCTGGAATTACGAAACACATTTTTTTTTACATACTTATATTTTTTGCGTGTATCTATCTCTATCTCCTTCTTGATCCAGCTCTTAATATCTCCCTCTATCCATATCTCTTTTTCAATCTCTCTTTACCTTTCTCTCTGTCTATCTCTTTCTATATTTCCATGAATTTCTCTTTGTGGTAGGATCAACCTTATTTGTCTTTTACTTCCTTGTCTTCTATCTATCTTTCCACTGTACAGAGCACCATCTCGTTTTATGGGTTTTTCGCGTGATCTTTGACCAGCCGATTTCTATATGACTTCATGGACGGGAACGATCTCGAAACCGACGGTCATATATGAAGAGACTGATTAATGTGGTCGAAGCGAAAGAGTAAAGGAAGAAATGCAAGTCTAGAGAGAACTGGCGCTCTATTCTGTCTGCCTACCCTGTTAGGGACTCGGCGTGATGTTATGTATGTATGCATAATCAGTAATTTTCCAGGCAATTAGAGAACCGACTAAAACTAACGTCGAAATTTATATAAATGTACAATTCTCTCAAATGTATATACGGGTGTGAGCTTAAATTTAAATCCTAAGCAAGCTTTGAATGATCCTCAATCGTCTTGTCCTTAAAATCCTTTAAGTACAATTGCTCAGAAACGAGCATGCCCTTTAGCATGCATCATTAAGTAAGATGTTGAGACGAACGATCGCTCCAATTGCGAAGGATTTTCTTAGCATCAATTTCGAGGATCTAAATTGTATCCTTCCAAATGAATGGTACTCATTAACAACGGAAGATTATCTGGATTAACTGTTGACAGTAGCTGTGTTCTATTGAAATTTTCATTACTAATTACTTTAATTAAAGCGAAATTTATTAGAATTTATATTTTAATGATATTTAATGTCCGACCATATAAGATAAACCTAGGCTTGAATTCTCCTTTGAGCAGAATGCTCAGATAGTATAATAGCTTGTCCAAATTTGCTGGTATTGATATCTTCTGAGATAATATCAGCAAATTTAAAAACAACGCTAATTAATTGTTATGGGTAAATTGGTATTTAAATGCCTAATGTACATGTCTGTCTATGTGCATAGGATAAGTATGTATTTGTGTGATTAAATTCTTTATATGTTCCTAGTTTTTTTTATTTTTTACTTAATTCTTGTAGTAGTTGTGGTTACCTGTAATTGTTTTATTATGGCATATTCTATTAATATTAAGGTGTTCTTACCTGTTGGTGATCCAAATAGATAAATTAATATTTCTTTACGGATGCCTTAGTGCCTTAGAGCACATCATGTACATATTCATATTTATTTTTAATGCTATTGGGTCGTTGTAATGGTGGGTCTGATTTTGTTTCAATAGGCAGCGATGACCATCGATTTACAATCGGGTAGATCATATTCTTCTTTGGCACCGAAAGAAGTATATTTTAGAAAATATACGAATCAGACGTAAGAGTATACTGTCTATTTTCGACTTTTAATCTATATATATATATATAATATCCCATTCTTTAACTCACTCATCACCAAATCTCAGGAACTATAAGGCCGATTGACATGAAATTTTGTAGTATTCCTTACGCGGTGTAGAGGTCAGCTACGATTGCGGATTGCGGATTTTATGAAACTCAACTTTTTAAGAAATAAAAAAAACACGTTTTTCACCCGGGCGAAGCTGGGCGGGACAGCTAGTGCCTATGTATCTATCTGTTATATGAATATATGATATTGTTTCATTTTACTTTTGAAGAAAATTAAGAATTACTTTCTTAATTGTGACCAACTGAGTGTTTCGTTTGTGCGGCTTCCATAAAGCTTAAATCTTTTGTTTCAACTTTGTTGCTTATTTATCTTCTTTCTTTATTAAGTAGCTTAATTACCTCTTAAAGAACTCCATGATATCTCAAAAAACCTTCATTCCATAGTTTAAGCCTTCACCAAAAGAAATTCCTTTGAAAACGCTCAATTTGTTCATAAATACTTATAACGTAAACATTAAGGCGTAATTTCACAAAACAAACATAGGGCCACGAACTTTCACACAAGTACAAGTTTGTGGTGAACGAAAGGTTCATTTTGTGTGGAATTTTACATGTATTGCACAGTTTTGACGAAAAGTGATTTACGAGTACATACATAATTAAATTACGTTGTCGTAACTTATAAAATAATATACATACATACATACATATCATCACACCGAGACCCTGGGTAGGCAGAGAGTATGGAGCGCCAGTTCTCTCTAGACTTGCATACCTCTTTTGCTTCGTCCACATTCATCTGTCTCTTCATTCATGCTCCTCAGTTTCGAGTACTCTAGACGTTCCCGTCCTTGAGCGTCAGATCGATTTGATCCAGGTAGTTGGAACGTGGTCTTCCTCTGCCTCTTCTTGCACACACTTTTGCTTTGTATATCTGTTTAGTAAATCTTCACTCATTCTTTCTATATATCCAAACCAACGTAACATGCCTTTCTTCATCTTTACAATCACGCCCTCATTCACTCACTAGTTGATTTGCGAATCTCTTCATTGCGGATTCGATCGAATATATATATATATACGCATTATTGACTCTCCAACCGAATATACGTATCATCACGCCAACTCCCTTAAGGGGTGGCAGAGAGAGTAGAACGCCATTTCTCTCTAATCTTCAAGACCTCTTTCGTTTCATCAGCGTACTCCAGTCTCCTGATACATGCTCACTGGTTTCTAGTATTCTTGGAGTTCCCAACCTTGAGTGTCCCATATAGGTAGTTAGAGGGTGGTTTTCCTCTGCTTCTTCTTCTAGAAACATTTGCATGAAATGAATATATATATTTTTTTTTGCGTGAAATTTTGTCTACTTTCTTCACTCATCATTTTTTTTTTATACAACAAGACTGGCAAACAAGCATACGGCCCATCTGATGGGAAACGGTTACCGTAGCCTATTTACGCTCACGATACCGAAGTATCACTTGCGTGTTGCCACTCTGTGTTCGGAGAGTTATAGTGTGCTGGCAGCATAATGGGTTTAATCCCTCTGCTTCCAACACAATGTAACAATCCTCCCCCTCCCCAAGGAGCTCATTACTGGAAACCTTATTCACCGCTTCGGAACACAATACAAAAAAAAGGGTTATTTGGCTACGGACTTCTATAATTTCATCATATTATCATCATCTCTATAGGTCCAAACGAACATATACATCTTTTTTTTTCATCTTTACAATCACACCCTTGATGTGAACAATACTGACAAATACCTATACAAATTGGTGAAATAAATTAGCATTTACTTTAAATGTTTATCTTTGCATAGATCGCAAGGGTATATATAGCTAGACTCAAAAAGGCAAATTTTGAAGCAGGGCTTATTAAGTCAAATTTATATTCAATATATATCACGTAACAGCATGGCCGTGTCAGGAAAACTCTTTTCCCTGAATTCCCTTTTATAAACGGCTTGCATATTTCCATTTTCCACGGGCAATAGTTTTCAACCTCCGTCCCTAGACACTATGTCACCGTACTTTACAACCCAATCCTCTACGAATATTTATGATCATATATATTGGGTATATGTAGATACAGGTTGTTATAAATATTGTTATAATATTACAGATATTTGTGTGATCAACACGAATATATGTACCTTAGTCTTGGATGTCCTACTTATTTAAGTATATATCTATCTATATAAGTAAATATATCGTTGTCTAGTTACCATAACACAAGCTTTGCATACTTTGAGACTAGGTCAATTTGTGTGGAATTGTCCCAGGTATTTGTTTATTTATTATTTATTTATAAATAAATCAAGATATATTAGAAGTCCATACATAAATATGCATGTGTACCTCAATTGTTTAGCCGTGGTGTCCGAGTGCTTCGAGTACTTAGTTGTCTGGGATACAAAGATTGCAAGTTCGAATCCCGAACCAATGAGTTATTCTTAACTTTAGTACAGTAATTAGTCACACCGCGAGCTTTACAGTGAAGGAAAACATCGAGAGGAAGCCTGCATACGTCTGAGAAGCTATTCAAAAAGGCGTATCTATAGTCTTGCTTGAGTAACGGCGATGGCCTCTAAATCTCTCTAAATCTGTCACGTTGGCACCCCCTATATATCTCTGCCTACCCCTTCGGAGACCCTTGAGGGAAGGCGTAAGGTTATTGCATTCATATTATCACGCCGAGTCCCTACGGGGTAGTGAGAGTAGAGAGCAGTTCTCTCTAAACGTAAAGGTGTCTCAGATATTGAATAGAATTTTCAGTAGTTCATGTAATGTAATGTTTTTGTTTAAATATGTATAGCAAAGCTTTAAAAAACTTACTGTCCCATGATGTGAAGGCATATTTATGGACGTAATACAATTTATAAAACTGTCACTTGGACATTTTAAAATTATGATTGAAATTGTACGCCTAATAATAAACGAAAAAATACACCAATTAAAAAAAACAGCCTGTGTAGACTCGTTCGATGCTCAAAAATATTTTACCTACATTTGACAAGGGGTGGGAATTTCGCTTATCATAAATTACCTTGATTCATGTTGTGTCCCTTTACAGTGGATTCCTAGGGGATTTTTACCTGAAAAAATAATGTAGAGTATTATTTACAAGATAATTTGGTATGCATATTCAATCTCCAATGAACATTAGAATACCAAACCAAAAATGTGTAATTTTCATAAATTTTTACATTTGAAAATATGAAGCAAATTTTCTGGATGGCACTTTAATCAGGAAAATGATCCGATCTGATGGTTATCACTTGGGCGGGACACGTCTGTTTGTTGCCAAACAAACGACACAATTGACCCCGAACGTGAAAGATGCCAAGAACAAGATGGTCAACCGGGACGTCCCCTATCAAAGCTCCCCATTGGTAGCCACACTTCCTCGTGGAGGAGTTTTAATAAATATTAATTGGATTTAACTTTACAATGAAGCTGCTACAGACCAAAGTCACAAGCACGAAGTGTGAAATTGGGTCACATAGGTGATTAGTCTGTCATTGTCCTAAATTATTCGCAACGGCGCGTATTAGTGGTCCTTAAACGAACCGCAATTTTCAAACTACAACCTATTCGTGTTGTCTTAATTAAGGATTTACATTTAAATAGGATTCCCGTCCGATTTGTAGAAGTTTGAATATCTAACAGAAATTTACGGTTCGCTTACTTGTTCGTCATGTCTGTTATATGTTACTAACATAGCAATAAGTTCATTTACTAACAGATATGGAAATTATTCTGAAATAAATTATATTTATTATTGTTCCGAAAAAAATTACACTATAGTAGTTTCTCTCGTATACGAATCTTGGTCAGATTCGTGATGACCGAGTGGTTCGAGTAGTCGCCTGCAACGCAAGGATTGCAAGTACGCATCCCACTGTACTAATGAGTTAAGTTTAAGTACATTGATTAATCAGACAGTGAAGGAAAACCTTTAAAACAATCAACGCATATTTTTGAGAAAATATTCAAAGACGTATGTAAAGTTGTACATGGGAAACGGCGATGGACTTGCCGTTTGTCATTGCACCCACGCCATGTTGTGTTACACCTCTGCTGGAAACCCTTGTAGCATGAATATCACAAAATTCGATTGCTAAAATAAAAAACCTCAGTGGCATCGAACCCACGCACGTTATCTACTAAGATTATTACTCCAGATACATATGTTGTCGTAATTAAAACTTGACGTTTAAATTTCGTTCAAAAACTGGCATTTTCATGCAAGCTTAATATTAAAGCATGACGCACAAAAACTCCGTACCTTAATATAAAAAAAAAACTTTTGTTCCCTAAATTTTATTACAAACGTCGCAGTGACGTTGCAAACGTCCAACAGTTATCTTTTTGTGAGAAAATTATGTTAATTCCATACAACAATGAGGTTGGACCATTCTGAATGGTTCTGGGTAATTTCACGGTTTTTGCGCTTCCACTCCCAACTTGAAATTGTATTTTGAGTGAACTATTCTCCTAACTAAATAATGCCAGGCTTAGTAACAAACATATCGCATGGTTATGTTTTTACATATAGGAAGGGGGGAAGTGTAGCTTGAAAAAGAAACTAACGTAACGTTAAATTGAAAAATGAACGATGGAAAATTGCAGTCTCTCGGCATTCATAAAAGAAATTGTTAGTGAATCGATGGACGTTTTCGAGCAGATAGCTTTTTACAGAGTTTTTCCTAGCTTTCCTATATTCACTGGTGCTATTCCTCAAGCAAAAGAATTTGACCAAAGATCACACCAGTATACGACTCAAACAGACATAGATTGTTCTACGAAATAGTTGCTTCTAATACCTATTAGACGTATTGGCGTTACGAGATTAAATGTTATTCTTCAGTTTCCTCTGTACTTATTGTAAGAAAAAAGTGTACTTCAAAAGCACCCCAAGGAGTTATTCGTGCGTGAGCTCTCAGCTAATAATATATATATTTTTTTAATTAAAAATTTTAGTACACACAACCTTATTTCCTTCTAACAGGATGTTACACTTAAGCGGCTGTAACGAAAAAGCGGATCTCCCAAAAGGCGCGGTAACTTTAAAACATAAACCGCAGAAAGTTGGTATAGTCGAGTTCGTTGATTAATCGAAATTATTCAGGCATCATGAATTATGCCTTCATGACGATAATAAGATAATAAGTTTGTCGTCTTATAAATTGCTGATCGCCGGCTGCACTTACGAAAAAGTATGACGTAAAATGATCGTCCGTAAGCCGATTTTACAGACAACCAATTTTTATTATACAACATGGGTGGCAAACTGGCATGCAGTCCGCCTGGTGGTAAGCAACTACCGTCGCCTATGGACGCTTGCAACACCAGGGGTATCGCTCGCGCGCTGCTGACTCTGCAAGGAATCTTTGTATGTGAGCTGGGTTACACAGCTAGTGATGTGACTCTATTCCAAATTGAACTTGCTAGCCGAAAATGAACTGTTGTAGAACAGCGCGAAGCTCCTGTGTCAGTAGCATTAGGCTCGCCTTATGCTATTAATACAGGAGCTTCGCTTCACGAATACTTCCACTGCTTACGCTATTGGCTATGGTAACCGCTTACGATCTAGCGGAGCGTTTTGCCTTGTTTTATTTTGGTTTTTTTGTTTTTCATTTTGTTTTGTTATGTATCATTCGTTAAACTCCCTAACTTAGCTTCCCTTTTTTATATGCTTTTAGATATAAACCTTTATTATTATCTATCCACATTTTTCTTCGGGATCGGTCGGGATCACGGAATGAGACTTTCGAAAGTAATGTTTAAAGTTTAATAGATCGATCTATTAAACTTCCCTCAATTTTTCAGCGGATATTGTATATATAGGTTTTTATAATAACATTTGTATCATGCTTTAATGAGTTGTACTAAGGAAATTTGTATTGTAAAAAGGATGCGGTTTCTCAATTCGACCGTATATACATTTTATGTGTGTACGCGGATAACTTCGTCGTTTATGAACGATTTTGATGAGGTTTGTTGGAAATGAGATACTCTAAGGGTGGTACCATGATAAACAAATCAGGATCTGACGATAGGATCCCAGAGATATCGAGGGGAATCGAAAATCGAAGTGGCGACAACTACGTTTGTAATTTTTTTAGGTTTACATACATAAACATATATTTCTCATATCACAAAATTTGCGAGGAATGATGAATACTGTGTCGTGAAAGCCTGTATAGACTCGAAGAAAATCAAAACGTAGAAACATTGAACCCCAAATTTGTACAGAAGACTTCTTTACTCAATCCATTCCGTTCCGACTCAACGTACGAACAAATAAAAGATACATTTATATTTATATTGTAAGTAAACAGACGCCCCATTGTATAAACCCTTGCTGGTTTCAATCTAGGTCAAACCGATATTTGGGGATTTGCAGGCCAGTTAATATCTGGGACGATATTGATGCTAAACTGTCGGATATATTTGGATACCTACTCTTATAAAAATAACTAGCCGGGTAGTTAGACAGCTGACAGACAGACGGAAAAAAATTTATAAGCTATATTTTTGTAATCACACATGTTCTCTCTAGACTTACACACCTCTTTGGCTTCGTCCACATTCATCAGTCTCTTCGTATATGCTCGCGGGTTCCGAGTACTCTTGACGTTCCAGCCTTGTATATTCGATTGATTAAATCTAAGTATTTAACTAAACATGGTCTTCCTCTGTCTCTTCATTCGTACATTTGGGCATTGTATATCTGTTTCGTCAATCTTCCTCCACTCAAGCTTTTTATATGCAATTTTTTTGTAATCAGATTACTGTTTATACTTTCGTAAGCATATAGAAATAGACAAATGATTGTAAGTAAGTAAGTAAGTTCTTTATTATAATAACTGTGTACATTGTGGTGGTTAGGAAGTAGGTGCTAAGACACAACAGTTAGTCCAATCTGGACGTACAATATTTCATACAACAATTATACAATTCTTATTGTAAATGGACTCGCCATCTGTCACGTTGGCACCTAATATACCTCTGCCGGAAAGTGGGTGTGTGGGTATTACCTATACACCTCTGCCTACCCCTTCGGGGACCCTTGTGGGAATACACGGTACATATACCAAATCAACATTTATTAAATTATTATCTGTCTGTCTATCTGTTTGTTATACAATATAGTTAACTTTATGTCATAATAGTTAAGTAGAGTGCCTAAGGTAGGAAGCATCTTGATTTAAATGGAAATAAGGAATTTCTACAAAATGCATTTACCTACCAAAATATCAGCGGAAGAAAATTACAGACAGAGCACAAGTAAAGTTATAAAGTGAATGAACATTGTAACCAAAGTTAAATTGAACCTTACTACCTTCATGATAAGTTGCTTTCCGCTTCATAAATCACTGAGCAACTGTGTAGAAACCTCTTAGGAACGCCACGACCCATTTCCCGGAAACTGACCGAATATCCGGCCGCGTGTGAAAAGGCTCACATGGTCTGTACGAAGCGCGTCCTATGAAAAATCACCGCTTGTTAGAGCTTGGGAAGTTCATTCAGTTTTATATCGTCGATTCAAAACGCCACGGTAGCACTAATTAATATAACTCCTTATATTTTATATCCGCACGACGGTCCCCAAAGGGGTATGCAGAGGTGTATTATATAGTAATACCCACACACCCACTTTCCGCCAGTTATATATGTAAGATTCCAACGCGAGAGATAGCGAGTCCATCGCCGTAGCCTATTTATACACCTTTGTCTCAAACGTATGCGGTTTCATCTCGATGTTTTCCTTCACCTTAAAGCTCGTGGCGGAATAATCACTGTACTTTAATTCAGAAAAACTCATTGATTTGATTTGGTCACGATTTGAACTTGCAAACTTTGTGTTGCAGGCAACTACTCGAACCACTTGGCCACCATGGCTGTTTTTATATTGATGTGATTTAAGTTGCAATCAAGCATGAGGCCACGTGATATGAGCGATTACTGCCGTCTAAAGATCTACCGAGGAACTCTAAAGATAATTTCACAACGTCCTCGATAGACTCAGTTTTGTGGGAAAACTCAACGGAAAGTTAATTCTACAGTCTGAGCATTCGCGGAAAGAAACTTTGAAGCTTCAGTATATGATAGAGATCACAGTTTGAATGAATTTCCCGTGGACAGCGAGTTGTGCGATGATAGGCGTTTGTCGTGAGAGGTAGGCATACTAGAGAAGTAATAGACTAGTATATAGTAATAGAAGTATAGACTTCTTTGTACACACGGTAGGAAGCACACAACATAATAAGTAACTACAAATACTTTGGGAAAATTCGACAAAAATTTACGTTTCCCCCTTGACCTACCTTGACCTACGCCCGCTTTCCGTTTGAGATATATTTTAGGTGCCAATGTGACCAATGGTAAGTCCGTCGCCGTAGCACGACTATACGCCTTTGAATTTCTTCTTTTTTTTTTTTTATACAACAAGAGTGGCAAACAAGCGTACGGCCCACCTGATGGGAAACGGTTACCATAGCCTATTTACGCTCACGATACCGAAGTATCACTTGCGCGTTGCCACTCTGTGTTCGGAGAGTTATAGTGTGTTGGCAGCATAATGGGTTTAACCTCTCCTTCCAACACAATGTAACAATCCTCCCCCCTCCCCAAGGAGCTCATTACTGGAAACCTTATTCACCACGTAGGAACGCAACACAATAAATTTTGTTATTTGGCTACGGCCTTCTATAAGGTGGAGGTCCTGCCCCAGTCGGGCAGCTCCGAATTCGAACGGGAAACCCGTTATGCCCTACCTCTCTTCTCAAACGTATGCAGGTTTCTCGATGTTTTCCTTCTCCGTAAAGCTCGTGGTGTGACTAATCTATGAACGTATGTATGCACTTTAAGCCTGACACCACGTATTGACCTATCGTTTTGTTACAATAAAGTGTTTACTGTTGCAGGTTGTCGGTACGATGCCGGTACAACAGTAACCACCCATTCATTAACTAGTAGTTACTATAGACAGGCATTGATAGTGACATATCTCCGACATTCCACAGCATTATGTATTGCGGTCATGTCTCGGTCGACATACCAAGTGACTAATGTTAACTTGATGTAATTCTAGGGTCAACTCTGGGTCAACACGCGTAAGCTATACTCTGGAGCATAGAAATAGATGGTAATCTTCAAGAGTGGTACATTCTGAAAGGGTATTTAAAAAATAATATTTACAGCTAGTAATACATTACAATAACTCATATTTTTCTGTATGTACTTTACAGAAATTCCTCATCTGTTATTGCATTACCAAGTGGACAGACTCACGGGCGTAATTAAGTTCTTATTGGCGGAAATGAGGATGAAAAAGTAGACGGGTCCCCATTCTTGAGTGGAAAACGTACCATTTTTATTTCTTTTGTTTTCATGGGTCAACCTACTCGCGAGTTGGAGAATAATTAGTTTAGCTCCCGATGGTACTTGACTTTCTTTCAAGTCCGCCGTAATAGAGATTTATGTTGCTCTCGTAGCAATATAAAAGCGTATTATTTACTTTGTTCTTTTTTTATAGTCGACCATATAACATACTGTATCATTACGTCTCATCGCTCTTACAATCTCTCCCATACTTATTTTATCAGCTATGGGATCTTCGACAGATCCGGTTGCTTAGAAGCAGATCTATGAGTAAATCAGCGATATCATAATCATACATATCTTTTTAAAATTCTCTCCATCGCCTGACAACGTCTGTTTTGATAGCGATTTAAATTTCCATTTCATAACAGAAGATCGCTGTTCTCAAGCACTAAACATACGTCTTTGAATGTATTCTCTATCGTATGGAAGCTACATTCTCTTCTTTCAGATTCTTCAGATAAACCTCATTGGTACAGTTGGGATTTGAACCACAGCACGAAATACACATTAATACATGAATTATTTTGTCATACGCAAACGACAAATTGAAATACATACTTATAATTATTCAAATATTTTGTCATATAAATTACCTGCTGGCAGAATATTAACCTATATTTGTTGCGCATTGTTTTTTCTCCGTATACAAGCCCAGGGGGTGTGAAATTAATGACGTCATAATTTCCGGATCGTCGGCCACCCCACCGGGGGCGTGAGTGATCATCCGCCGGTGGTGACGTCAAAGAGACCTGTTTAACTTAACGCACGCTGCGATTGCATACAGCCTGCTTTGCACATTGCATCATTTACTACTGGAAATTGATGAATTATGAAAATTAAAATACATGTTATCTTGGCATATATACCTACCACTTCACGCATAGGCAGAATATAGTTTAGTCTTAGTACTTAAACTAAACTGCTAAGTGGTAACGCTAAGTCAGCGAGACTATTTCCTATCATCTAATCTTTAGTAATCAGAAAATTTATACGTATGTTTCAATGAATTGAATTAAATGTACATTTACATATCTATCGAACCCTATTACGATCACTTATGCATAAGTTACTTAAGCAATCCTTTCTGTATTCATAAAAAAATCATTATTATCAAAATTTTTTTCAAGCCTTAAATTCGAAAGGGAGCCCGTTTTAAAAAAATATATAAGAAAAGTAATTCTTCTCTCTTTTTAAAATACTTATCTGTAAAAAAGTGCTATCCACGAAGACGCGCCCCACCAATTTTTTTCTAAGGGGTCGCGGATTATGACCGACTATTAATTGTAGTGTGCGTGTGAATTCATAGGCAATCAGTGTGTACCGACAATACTCAAACATTAGTGGAAGGTTGCACACTTACACTATAAACTATGAGGAAGAATACTGGGGCGTGTCTTCGTAGATGGCACTAGGTATCCATACGGACTTAGACCTACGTATATATCTTAATGCAATATAGTATTATTGCTCTATCATAGTGTATTCCCACCCTAATGAGTTTGCAGCTCGAGGGGTTGAAACAATGCCGAGGCCTTACCATGACGCTATCGCCCTCGTATTTCACGTGTGCTAGAGAGACAGACATCCATGCCCTGTATAAATCTGTCCCTGTCGCACTCATGACTAATGACACCTACGTAACGTCACACAGTATAAGACCCTTACGAATAGCGCTTCACACTTATAGCCTGATTATTTAGCTCAAAGGCGAGCATTGTTTAAGCCTGCCTGCCTGTTACAGCGAGACAATGTAGAGTGACTGTGTAAGGGTGAGATTTTTCAAACAAAAAGAAGCGTCTAGGTTTATCGCTATTGTTTCGCTTAGAAAGATAAAATTTTTCTCATATTGAACTACGATACATCTAGAGAAAGTCAATTGATTTTGAGCTTTTTATAGCGCCACGCGGCCACACTCGCGTAAAAGTTTACTTATTATGTAGACTTTTTCTGTAATAAAACACTGTCAAATAATCCATATTTGAGCCGAATTTTGTCCAAATCCATTTTATAGTTTTTGAGACAGAAAGAGGAGCAAATATATTTTATTATTAGTACTAAGTTGAATTTAGATCATTCAAACGTTTTGTTGGAGATGTAGCGGCCGAGCGGTTCGAGTAGTTGCCTGCAAGACAAACATTGCTAGTTCGACTGTAACAATGATTTTTCTAAACTTAAGTACAGTTACTTTTTAGTCACAAGAGAGGTAGGGCATAACGGGTTTCCCGTTCGAATTTGTATCAGCCCGACTGGGGCAGGACCTCCACCTTATAGTAGTCCGTAGCCAAATAACACAATTTTTTGTGTTGTGTTCCTACGCGGTGAATAAGGTTTCCAGTAATGAGCTCCTTGAGGAGGGGGGAGGTTTGTTACATTGTGTTGGAAGCAGAGGGATTAAACCCATTATGCTGTCAACACACTATAACTCTCCGAACACAGAGTGGCAACGCGCAAGTGATACTTCGGTATCGTGAGCGTAAATAGGCTACGGTAACCGTTTTCCATCAGGTGGGCCGTATGCTTGTTTGCCACTCTTGTTGGGTAAAAAAGAAAAACACTACATCGCAGCTTTACGGTGAACAAAAACATCGAGAGGAAATATCATATTCAAAAATATGAACAAATATGACAGGGGTAGGCTGATATGTGTAGATAGTATTCTATCTACACATATCAGCCTACCCCTGCGGGGACCATTGTGGCAAGACGTAAAGAAGAGAGTGGACAAAGCTGAGGAATTACTTTCTATTTTTCTATTTTTACTATTTTTCTAAGAGCATTATTGTCTGGAATGACGGGCGGATTTACAGAAAAAAATCATTCCTTATCATCAAATGCGAATGGTTATAAGCTACCAATTTAAGATCTAGGTACCGCTAGGAGCCGAAGATGTATTCTGTGTATCAACCGAAATTGATACACAGAATAGGTGAAACCAGTATTCATTCAATGAATTCTTTACTCAATGTATGGCTTCTGAGCTGAAGTAGGTTGTACATTGCCATATCAGGGATAAAATTGTTTCAATTGTTTTTAATTTTCATATTAGGAAGAAAAAGTAAACATATTATGCTACCGCCCTTTGTGCGAGTACAACGAAGAAAAATACAACGGTCCGTCGCTCCGCTTTGACCTGTAAGGCTAAACACATCGTTTCGCATTTATAAGGTTTTTATAATAACTGGCGCTCTATACTCTCTGCCTACCCCGTTATGGACTTGGCTTTTTCTGTTTAACGTTTAACGTGGCGATTCTGTTATAACTCTGTACCGTTTATAATATACATACATATCATCACGCCAAGTCCCTAGCGGGGTAGGCAGAGAGTATAGAGCGCCAGTTCTCTCTAGACTTACATACCTCTTTCGCTTCGTCCACATTCATCAGTCTCTTCAAACATGCTCGTCGGTTTCGAGTACTCTTAACGTTCCCGTTCTTGAGCATCCGATCGATTTGATCCAGGTAGTTGGAATGTGGCCTTCCTCATCCTCTTCTTGCACACACGTTTGCTTTGTATATCTGTTTCGTCAGTCTTTCTTCACTCATCCTTTCTATGTGTCCAAACCAACGGATACATACTACTATATACTATCCTCACGCCTTCCCACAAGGGTCCCCGAAGGGGTAGGCAGAGGTGTATAGGTAATACCCACACACCCACTTTCCGCCAGAGGTATATTAGGTGCTAACGTGACTGATGGCGAGTCCATCGCCGTTACTCAAGCACGACTATACATACGCCTTTGAATTTCTTCTCAGACGTATGCAGGTTTCCTCTCGATGTTTTCCTCCACCGCAAAGCTCGTGGTGTGACTAATCACTGTACTTAAGTACGGAAAAAACTCATTGGTACAGTCGGGATTCGAACTTGCGACCTTTGCGTCGCAGGCAACTGCTCGAACCACTCGGCCACCACGGCATATACCATGAGGTATTAAATTGTATTTAATGGTCAAAATGGTAAAAAAAAATTATGGTCAGCGGTCTACTGAGTTTATAAGAGATATGTAAGGCAGTTGTTCTGCTAGCATTAAAAGTAACTACCTGTTCCCGTTTCTATCAACAAAGCCATTCCATTTCTTAAGCTAAAGTTAACTCGACATAGAATAGAGACAAATTAAATAAATGTATATCGCCCGCCTTCCCACATGAAAAGCTAGGTAGACTTGTTCAGCTAATGCTGTTTTCAGCTAATGACAAAAACATTTTTATTTAATATCAGTACAGTGAATACTCAAAAGAGGTCTGTAAGTCTAAATACAATTGGCGCTCTACCCTCTCTGTCTACCCCGAGATGGTGTAGGGAAAGGAAATGTTAAATGTAAGGAAAACGGCATACATTTAAGAAGAAATTTAAAGACTTGTCATATGGTCGTGCCTGAGAGACGGCGATGGAATGACTATCTGTGACGTTAGCACTAAAATATATACCGGGTGAAAAAAGGAAATATTACCATACCAACACTACACACAACCAACCACTGTTCCGTCCTCGCCATCGAGGCTCGACGCGAATAAGCCGTAATGTTCCCTTGAAATTCGTGGTAGAAAGTATTTAAATAAAACGATATATGTACACCCAAATGTAGGTTTTCTCGCTCAACTTGTGTAAGCCAACACGTGTGGCTTATTACATGCTGAGGCTATTATGCAATCAAACCCAAGTGAATCTTATAGGCTTTCCAAAAATAATATAAGAACTTGGAGCAATGATCAAACTCCCCCACTTTATCATAAGCACACATTTCCGCCGCGTCCAATCTATTCCTCTCAGAGCTTCAAGAAAAATAAAAAAATCTTTTCCTTTGACTTTTCCACTCGAATTGGTAGCATCTCATTGTGAAGGTAATAACACATTTGAGGGTGCTCCGTTGAATAAAGATCGGTATGAGGATAAAGTGCCTATTTATTTTCTTCTTTCTATTTAACTTAGAATGCATATATGTGCATTGTATATGCTATATGCATAATACCCACATTACGTCGGCCATATACTTAAGTGCCAACGTGACGAGTGGTGATTCCGTCGCAGTTTCTAAACCACGGCTATACGTATGCAGATTTTGTGACGACGTTTTGTTTTAACGTAAATCTCATCATGTTGTGATTAAGGAATATACTCAAGTTCAGGAAAATTTATGAGACGTTTACGTCACATTCGAAAATTGAACTTGCAATCACTGCGTGGCAAGCACTCGAACTACTCGGCCATTACGGCTCTCTCATAAAGTAAATATAACAATGCAAAAACCTTGGTTTGGTTATTACACAATATACAAGGATGTGTATCAAAGCGAATACCTCGCTTCATCCTATTATCCACAGCGAAACGAGATCCTTTCTACAAAACTAACAATAGAAAGAGGTTCCTTATAGAGCGAGAGCTATCGAGTATCATGCCTTAAAAGTAAGAAAACGTATCGTACTACAGGCTTTTCGGTGAACGATATAACTGTCAGCTAATTGCTATATTAATACGTTGAGTAAAAGTCGTGTTTGAGAGACGTCGATAGATGTCATATTGGCACTTAACTGTGTTTAAGCCGTATTGGCCGAGTGGTAGCCCGAAACACAAAAAGTGCAAATGGGAATCCTGGCTATACCAACGATTTTTCTGAACTAGTACCTGTGGATAGTCACAACAAGAGCTTTGCGGTGAAGGAAAACATTCAGAGGAAACCTGGATACGTTTGAGAAGAAATTCAAAGGTGATGGCGATGGCGGCGGACTCGCCATTTGTCACATTGGCATAATATATCTCCGGCGAAAATTTGGGATGGATGTCCAAATGGATGTCCCACAAGGGTCTCCCCTCGGAGACCCTCGTGGGACATCATGAAGAAATACGTATATACTATGTTTCGGGAGACAAAAGGTGTGTTTATATCCGTAGTGTGAAGAATATAGAGTGCCCTCTGCTTGGTCTAAATTTTTTATAGTGATTCGGTACCAAAATGTATTTCATAATAAATTTACAGGCTGGGCTCTTGTCGGATGCAATTCATTCCATTTGCTTCAGACAAACGCAATCTCTTGGCATCTCTCTCCCACACAGTCATGCTAGTGACCAATCTCTTAGATGTTAATAATAACAATATATCCTTTATTGCACAAACACACACATTTAAAAAACAAACAGTAATGACAAAAAAAACATGTAGTAGGCACAATAGATGTTAATCGTGGTCTACCTTTTCTTCTCTTTCTTTTTACCTTTCCTTCTAAAATATTCTTAAATAAACTTATAATAATAATATACTGACAGCTCTAAGACCATAAAGTTGATCCGCAACATTTCTGTTTTCGTGATCTCTGTAAGCATTCTTCTTTTATTATGTTTTTCTGTTGTTTGTTGTATACCCGTATAGATCCAAAGGTTCTACCCCCAGTTATATTTGGAACAATATTGCGAGGTATTAAGGCTTTGGTGCTAAGGCGGTTAACGTGAGCGTTTCTACTCTATAATTCAACGTGTTTGGTTTGGGTTACGTATATTGCTTTTTTGATGACACGATTCGATAATATATCTTTGCATTTGTAACAAAATACTGCACTTTTGAAACCCTACCGTTTTTCTGAACTTTAGTACTGTGATCAGTCACACCAGGAGCTTTACGGTGAAGGAAGAAATTCTGACGTAGATATGTATAGTCATGCTACATTGAAACGGAGATGGACTCGCCATTTGTCACGTTGGTACGTAAAACATATCTCCGGCAAAAATTAGGTGTGTGGTTATAAGACACCTCTGCCTGCCCCAAATTGAGGAGGGAATAAAGATAAAATACATATCTTTTCGTCTTTTCACGCAAGGGTAACAAATACAAACAAAAAATGGCGACTCCAACGCTGTTTCTCAAGCTCGAATAATATACATAAAATATACTCGATTCAAAAGGGACAGAGAATTTCACTTAAACGACAGGTATGATAGTCCCGTGGTGTTAATTGTCAAATATGATGACTGAACGAAGCAGTGTCTAAACAAGCCTTTTGCACCGAACCAATATTTGTCTTACTTACGATTAAAGTTACGCCTTCCTACAAGAACTCTGAAGAGTTGGCAGAGGTTTGTAGAAAACACCTCCGTTTCTCCCGAGATATGTTTAGATGTCACCGTGACAGATGGTAAGTTCATAGTTGTTTTAAAGCTCGTTTAGGCGTTTAATCTCTACTCAAACGAACACAGGTTTCCTCTGGATTTTTTTTTCAATATATAGCGCGCGGTGTGAAAAATGTACAACATGAGTTTTAGAAAAAACTCATATTTACAGTTGGTTTTATTTCTATCAAAATCATATTAACTTTGCATTCCAGCGATTATTCCTACTACTTGGCCACCTAGTCCCTAATTGAAGTTAAATGTAGTGATTAAACTTACCCCGTTTAATTCTAACCATGATTGTTATTTTTTTATTGCAATTTGTTTTGTGCATAAAATAAATAAATAATATAATGAAATAATATATCCTTACGCCTTCCCACAAGGGTCCCCGAAGGGGTAGGCAGAGGTGTATAGGTAATACCCAAACACACACTTTCCGCCAGAGGTATATTAGGTGCCAATATGACAGATGGCGAGTCCATCGCCGTTACTCCAGCACGACTATACATACGCCTTTGAATTTCTTCT
>JACCPG010001558.1:0-12790 GCA_016069955.1 Drepana arcuata
GCCCATAAATTGTGAACTTACCTGTGGTAAGAGTATCTTTGATACGGGTGGTCGTTTCACATCTTTTGGGGCTAGCTCTAACTGGTAATATGTTACCTGTCAGTAGGCTTGAAACTGTTAAATTTATCCTTACGTACTACTACATAACATAAACTCCATAGATTTGTCTGTAAAAATATCTCTACACATAAACATGTGTATATTAAGTTGATTTTTGTTTCAAAACTCCGAAAGTTCTGAACCGTTGGAGCTAAAATTTTACACAATATACATTATGTACACTGCGCTTTTTTCGTGTTTTAAGTTTGTTTAACGGTCCATGCAAATACAATGAGGAACAGAGAAGCGTGGTGGGGTACCGCTTGTACATACATATATATTTCCATAAGATTAGGCAGAGAAAGTAGAGTGCTAGTACTCTCTATTCTCACAGACATCATTCACTACATACATATTCATCAGTCTCTTGACACATGCTCGCCGGTTTCGAGCGCTCTTAACGTTCCCATGCACGCTCGGTCGATTTGATCTACGACTAGCTGTTGGACCCGTTAATCTATCTTTGTAATCTTTGTCCTATATATGTATACAAAGATTAATGAGTTGTTTAAGTACTGACATGCAAGTATATGTATGAATGTATATAGTAGTATATGAATGAATTTTTCAATGATTTTTTCTGTGTAGGAAAACATCGAGGGTAAACCTCAGACGCACGTAGCAGAAGTAATACATTCGTATGTGAAGTCGTGCCTGAAAGGCGTAAATTTCAGGTTGACACTTAAATATGCTCCAGTGAAAAGACGAGAAGCCGTTTAAAGCCTGTGGAAAGTTGTGGCGGCAAAATCCTTTTAGACTATTGTAATTTCGTCTATTTATTGCTTAGCACTTTTTATACTACCTCATCACTGACGATAGGAAACATCACAGATCACTAATTTACCTACTCCCAAACTAACCCGTGAAGCCGTGGTGGCCAAGTGGTTTGAGCAGTTGCCTGCGACGCAAAGTATCAAATCCCGACTGTACCAATGAGTTTTTCTGAACTTAAGTACAGTGATTAGTCTCACCACGAGCTTTACGGTGAAGGAAAACATCGAGAGGAAACCTGCATACGTCTGAGGAGAAATTCAAAGGCGTATGTGTAGTCGTGCTTGAGTAATAGCGATGGACTCGCCATCTGTCACGTTGGCACCTAATATACCTCTGGCGGAAAGTGGGTGTGTGGGTATTACCTAAACACCTCTGCCTACCCCTTCGGGGACGGAGATACACAAATAGATCTAGACCAGGCGCCTCGGTATGACGCTGATATTTTGTTCTTACATATCAGACTGGATTTATAGGTAAGACACATTATAAATGGATGCTATCATAATATCAATATCACAACAAGAATACTAACAAACAAAAACTACTCCCATATTGGTTAACAAAGCAGACACAATTCAAGTTTCTGAATTTAGTAGCGTTGTTGAACTAACTTGACCGAAACTTTCCCGGCCTCGTAAATCTATGTTCAGTACCTATTCTGATTTATTATTATCAGTAGGTAGAATATTTTTTGGACGTTTGCCTCCTTTGATTTAATGTACATACGCACCTTCACACTTCAAATGACAGTTGGTTTACTTATCATATCTTCATGCTTTCCGACAAGGGTCCCCAAAGGGGTAGGCAGAGGTATACAGACCGACAGATGCAGAGTCCGTCACCGTTTCACATGCACGACTTCTATAAACATCTATAGACTTCTTCTCAAATAAATGTTAGGCTCCATCTCGATGCACTTCCTTCGGAAAAGATCATTGGTACAGTCAGGATTCGAACAATCTGTGTTGCTGGTAACTACTCAAATCACTCTGCCACCACCGGCTTATATTATTTAAGTTCTAGTTAATAGTACAACATTTAAATGAGTCTTAAAAAGCTTAGAGAGAATTGGAGCTCTACTCCCTCGGCCTACCCCATGAGGAACTCAGTCGGATGATATTATGTACACTTGTATACATAATTTTATTTCCATTCTTAAAGTTCTTCATTCGTTAGTTATCTTCAATATCCCATAGTAGCCTTTATGATAGTAACTACAAACGTGAGTAGAGCAGAGCAGCCGTGCAGAGCCGTGGTGGCCGAGTGGTTCGAGCACTTGCCTGCGACGCAAAGGTCGCAAGTTCGAATCCCGACTGTACCAATGAGTTTTTCTGAACTTAAGTACAGTGATTAGTCACACCACGAGCAGAACGGTGAAGGAAAACATCGGGAGGAAACCTGCATACGTCTGAGAAGAAATTCAAAGGCGTATAGTTGTGCTGGAGTAACGGCGATGGACTCGCCATCTGTCACGTTGGCACCTAATATACCTCTGGCGGAAAGTGGGTGTGTGGGTATTACCTATACACCTCTGCCTACCCCTTCGGGGACCCTTGTGGTAAGGCGTCAGGATATATTATTATATTATTATTATTAACTACAAACGTGTTTACAGACTGTGTTTTAGAACTTTCAAGACATGCAATATATATGTAAATATCGCACAAACAGACCAATAGACAATCCGTATGTACTTTGAAAAGTTTCAATGTATATAAAAAGTTACTTTGTATCTGTTTAGGGAGGTAGTAAGTTGGAAAAGCAATTTTCCGGATGTATTGAGTGACAGTAGAATGAACAAGCGGAAACCCGATTTGACCTATTTGCGGGTCGGTGAATTGAACTGTGTGCTCAAATGTCATGAGTATAAGGAACATGAACTGGAATAATTTGAAATCTTATAAAGGTAAGTCATAAAATTACTTAAAAAAGGTGAATAAACCATTATTTATTTATTAATACAACAGAACACATATTAAGGTTTTGCAGAGAATGTGTTAGAAGTACAATTTCTGATATACGCACCAATAACAGGCACATTCAGCATTTTATACAGAGATGGTTTAAATTAAAATAATGTATATATATATATATATATATATATATATATATATATATATATATATACTCTGATGAAATACCTATATCTACACTAATATTATAAAGAGGAAAACTTTGTTTGTTTGTTTGTTTGGTTGTAATGAATAGGCTCAAAAACTACTGGACCGATTTTAAAAATTCTTTCACCATTCGAAAGCTACATTATCCACGAGTAACATAGGCTATATTAAATTGGACCCGATAGGTGGCGCTGCGATCGTGCTACGGGCAATTTAACTTTTTCACCCAAGCGAAGCTGGGCGGGACAGCTATATATATATATAGGTATTTCATCAGAGTCCCTCACGGGATAGGCCGTGAAAATAGGGTAGCCAGTTCTCTCCAGGCTTACAGATCTCTTGCTGCATCCGAATTCATCAGTCACTTTATACATGTTCGCTATTTTCCAGTAATCTTGACCCACCCTTGGGTGTCCTTTCGATTTGATTTAGGTAGTTGGAACATGATATCTATTGATTTATCTCCCTGTAAAATTTTTCACACTACGAGATTTATGGTTAAGGAAAACATCGTCTTACTTAACATGTACGTGGATTCAAGAACACCAACGACTAAAAAAGAAGATTCTCGACTCAGAGTGCTACATTTGTCGCAATTACGCCTTAACATATCTCTAATTGTAAAGGTGTTATTACTCTACCTCTTCCGTTACACTTGCTAGGTGAGAATATTAGGACATCGCGAAATATTACCTTTGAGTAAACCAAACTATTACCTACCCATCCATAAGACTTATACGTCATCGTTATATTTCTAGATTATTTAAAACGTTTGCTATCGTTGGAAGGAAATGAAAACAATATTTTATCTGTGCGCGTGATATTGAGGCTTAGTAAATCGTTGTCCTCGGATCCTTTGCAAAAACAAAGAGGGATTGTTTGAATAAAAAATAGAATATAAAGCGTCTCGATGGCAGGACACGGGATTGGACAACACGTTTCTGGCTTTTGTGGGATTTTATCATGATTCTTATCGTTTGTCAAACGTGTCTGCTTATTTTGTGATGTGCCTCGATTTATTGAATTGAAGAATTGTTTTCCCTGTACACGGCTCATCAATTTCGGTACGTAGGATTATTTATTGGGATGGAAATGTACGTTGTTAATGGTTTATTGTACGACTTTTATTGAAATAGACAACATGAGAATAAGACATCATGCGTCATTAGACAGCTTTCCGACTAGGATATAGATTCGATTTGGATTACTGTTCATTCAATGGGACATATACTAATGTCTGTATTTCTTTATACTACAATACTTTCTCTGATTTATTATTTTGACAACTCAAATAAAATATGTATTCCGATGCGATACCGACACACCTTTTCACCATTGTATCATTTTTTTTTTGTTTTGTATTCCTTGACACAACAGGTCTTCATACGCGCATGAAGACCTGTTGTGCAATGTTGGGGGCCAACTGAAAATCAGTGCTGTGTTTAACATAGCGTACACTGAGCTGGTTCCATACACACACTACTAAGGTACATTAACATAACATAGTTATTAAATTATTGTTGTTATTTATCCTTCTAGTAACGTAAGTTGTATTTGTCTGTGTGTGTGTTAAATAAATAAATAATATTGTTATGTGAGGATGACTGTCCCTCGGTCACGGCAAAAAGCTCAAAGGAATTGGATGAAAATTTCATACTAGACATTTAGCTGGATTAAGGGGATGTTTTATCCCCGATAAAATCAAATTCACTACTAGTACATTGTAAGCTTTCCTTGATGTAAATAGCTTTAGCTGTAAGTTTTTAAACATCACACTGAGTCCACTCATGAGTAGAGCGCCAGTTATGTTTAGACTAACATACCTCTTTCGCTTCACCCACAATCATCAGTATCTTTACATGCCCCACGCGAGATCTTTTTTTAGTTAAGGATGCTGTCATATAGTCACGCCTTCCCACAAGCGTCCACGAAGGGGTGGGCAAAAGTGTGAAAATATATTTTAGGTGCCAAAGTGACAGATGGCGTGTACATCGCCGTTACTCAAGCAGGACTATTACATACATCTTTGAATCTCTTCTCAAACATAATTGTGCAGATTTTCTCTTGATGTTTTCCTTCACCATAAAGATCGTGGTGTGACTAATCAACGTTAGTAACGTAAAGTTCACAAAAACTCGTTGCAGGCAACTCCTCGAACCGCTCAGCCTCGAGTGATTTAAGACTCTATGTTGTGTCTATATAAGTATATATTACGTACTCACTATTATATTACGAATACATTCCGTAAGTGTTCTGTATTTTAGTCCCAAAATACCCTAGTAATATTTAGTGACAGTCGCATTAGTAGCCGCTTTGCCCGTAGTGCAACGGCCTACCTTTCCTGGGGTTTACGAGTATCTCTGACGGCAAATGGCCATAGTCCGGCGAGATTGATGGTCTTTACATACGTAAAACGCACGCACGTTCTCGCGATTTTTCACTTAAGCTTGTGGCGTTATAAATTACCGCACTTAAGTTTCGAAAAGCTTTTTAGTTGCTTGCTGCCATGGTTGAATACTCGCCTACAAATATTGAACTTTATCATTAAGAAAATATATATATTAAGCTGTGGAGGCCGAGTGGTTCGCCTGCAACATAAATATTTATAGTTCGAATCCCGACTATACCAATGAGTTTTTATGATCTTAAGTACAGTGATTAGTCACACCCTTAACCACGGTGAAGGAAAACATCGAGAGGAAACCTGCATACGTCTGAGAAGAAATTCAAAGGCGTATGTATAGTCGTGCTTGAGTAACGGCGATGGACTCGCCATCTGTCACGTTGGCACCTAATATGCCTCTGGCGGAAAGTGGGTGTGTGGGTATTACCTATACACCTCTGCCTACCCCTTCGGGGACCCTTGTGGGAAGGCGTGAGGATATATTATTATATTATTATTATTTTTTGCATCTATTTATCGTAATGCTATAAATTCAGGGGATAAATTCAATCAATTATAACACGATTGAAACCAAGGTACACATCAAGTTTAATTAAAATATCAATACGCTACGTTTCATATTTTAATAAAATTCACGTTAAAGGAGGTTTATCTATAATTTAAATTATATATAACTCATACGTATATAATAGGTATACATATAATATTAAAATTCACGTAAATTTCAGTAAGAGTTTCAATTTCACACACCTAATATGCATTTCTAAAATGGAACTATTAGATGCGTGCTATTTCCACGAAGAAAATGCTTGCGTTATACGATAAAAAACACTAGATCCTATTCTAATAAAATAAATGGTTATTAAAAATAAACGTTAATGGTTCCTACTTATGTTTTATACAACAAGAGCAGGTTCATAATACAAAGGAAAAAAAATACAAGAGAAATGTTTCTTTGACACGTTGTGTTTGTCCAAAAAAACGCCTTTGCTCTTTTCCCTGGCAAAATACTTTTCATTGATTATTATATAAATAAACGGGATTCGCCTTTATAATGGGCCTTGTTACTTCGCATATAGAACAATAGCCGAATCCCGACAAGTTGCTCGATACTAAAACTTGAGCGATTTATGTTGGTTGCATCCGTAGGAAGAACTTTGATACCCTGCAAGTGTCCCGTGTGGTATTATGATATGCTTCCACTCACTATGGGTTTGATATGGAATATATGTCATGAGTAAGGTTTCCGGAACTCAGTACCACGGTAAAGACATACTGCTGACACTATACCAACCAGGCTTAAGTTAGCAACGCATGATTGGAAAATTTGGTGTTGATGACACATATAGACCACGGTGAGCTTTTACCTTACCTGGCTGGTCGTTTGACAACTTTGTAGTGTAATTTAAAATCTTTGAACTAGTTTTGTAATGTTTTGTTTTGTAGTATGAGTTTTTCTGAACTTAAGTACAGTGATTAGTCACACCACGAGCTTTACGGTGAAGGAAAACATCGAGAGGAAACCTGCATATGTCTGAGAAGAAATTCAAAGGCGTATGTATATTCGTGCTTGAGTAACGGCGATGGACTCGCCATCTGTCACGTTGGCACCTAACATACCTCTGGCGGAAAGTGGGTGTGTGGGTATTACCTATACACCTCTGCCTACCCCTTCGGAGACCCTTGTGGGAAGGCGTGAGGATATATATATTATTATATATTGAACTAGTTAATTGTTCATACAAATCATAACTTCTATGACCTCATATCGGGAGATTTCGTAAGCAATTTTCTTTTCTTTCGCTTTTGTATTATCAAAACAATTATCTACCTACATACCCGGCATTTCTAGATTAACCTCCATAAAACAACATTGATTTTTCTTTATCCTTTATGGATGAGGAAAATGTTCCCCTAAAACGCACATAAGGCATATAAAAATTAGATGTGGGATAAGTAGTAGGTAGTTCAGCTAGCGAAAACGATAAGTTGCAGTTATTTAATGTCTTTACTAACTGTCTAACTGATTAACTTTGATTCGTTAATTAACAAAAAAACCTTTCCTTTCGGGCTTAGCGCTACTGCAACGCAAAGAGCTTTACTCCTGGATGGAATGAAGGGTAACCGGACAATATGTTGAAATTATCTGTAGAGATTCATATCTCCGTTAAGGTTTTCCCAGGGAAGTACAGCATCGAGGTATACTAGAAGTTTTTCACCTAAGTGTTAGTTTGTAATCTTGGTTAGTTTTTTAATCTTGCAGTCAAATAGCACACACCTCCTATCCAAGTAAATTATAATTGTGCTTAAGTTGTCGTTTATTCCTTAGGCTGCTTACATGACATTAGGCAGCTCCAACAGTGTTGGGAACAAGTGGTAGTCTTTGATTCATGCTATTTAGCTCCATTACCGCCACCTTTCGAGAGGGCTGTATACCATTTAAAGGATGTAATAACACGACAAATGATAAAACCAACTCGCTATTTGTTTACAGATATATGAAGCTGATCGCCGTCATTACACTCTCAACAGTCCCAATTCCAATGATGGGGGACCGAGCACATCCTCATTACTCCAGAGGGGCTGAGCAAATTGCGTGTAACACTTCGCTCCAAGGTGACGTGCGGTGCTGAACGATATCTGTCATACGGTCATTTGTTAATAATATTTTTTCCGGAGTCAGGTCACCTAATTTTGCATGAAGTTTCACCGATAAAAAGTATGGCTGCATTTTAATGCTTCAAACATCATCTCTTTCTACATATATATCGCGACAGAAGGGCTTTTCACCATACCTTTTTTTTTTCGAAAAAAATTAAGCTAGAAATATATCATCAGAACAGGGCACATAGTTATGGCACTGTCGGAAAAATCAAGATTAAATTAGAAAGGGGCAAGATGGAAGTTTGACAATTAAATACGGCTTTTGCATCAATTGTCTCTTACGTTACGCAACCTGTCAAAGACATGTGGAGAATTTAATTTCCTCTACATGTCGCTTTGGGTGCGTTCCACTAAGCGTTCACAACGACCACGCTCACAACCGCAGTTTTTCCCGTTCCACTTGCTTGTGAGTGTTAGTGTCGTTTTGAGCGTGGAGGAATAATACAAACGAGGAGTTGGTAAAAAGAAAGCAAAAGATTTAAGAGGTTAGGTTATAATCTGTAAACCTTGAAAATAATCTTAATAAATTAATGTTTAAATTGATTTATATTGAAAAATATATAATTAAAGTTTTTATATTTAATACTAGCTGTACCCTGCCACGCTTCCCTGTGGATATGTGACTGATGCAAAAAATTGATAAAAACAATCCTTGATGCGGATTACATATCATGCTAAAATTTCATCTTGATCGGTGCAGAACTTTTTGAGTTTTTGAAGCGTACACAAACTAGCATAACATTTATCTATATATATATATATAGATAAGATTGTGTGGTGTATTTAATTTATTACTCTTTGCACTGCAGATGTATCCAAAGATCAACGTGACAGATGACAAGAGTCACTCATTAACAATATCTTAACACGTCATTAAAAAATGTTCAAGCTTATGCAGGTTCTTTTACGATTATTTCCTTCAGCGTAAAGCTCGTGGTGTGATATTTCATAATTCTTGAGAAAACCTCACAGGTACAGTCCGGGGTACAAGCTTACAATCGGGACTTTACAGGTGATTATTCGAACACTCGGCCACCACGGCTGCCTAGTCCTGTCATTAGCATTGACCGCAACTTCACTATTATCTGCCAAAACCTTCGGATAATAGGTAGAGCTTTCCTTAGTTTCCCAAGTTAGGTCTGTCAAAACTATCAGAAACACGTTGCTGCCTGCAAACTAGCCTGAAACTATTTGACGAAGGCTTCTTGATTATCCACTTGATTCCTTTCGAGTTCTGGCTGGTAAATGGCAGGGGAAAAAATCTCCTTAATTTTAAATTAGGAATTCATATACTGCGACAGACGGAAAATTTTATGCAAAAGTAAAATCGGCATATTTTATTAACCACTAGTACCGATTTGATAATGGTGATTTGGTTTTTGTATATATCTTCCTGCCTATAGGATTCAAAACAATGATTGTTGATTTTTAATCAGTTTGTCTGTGCGTTTGTGCACGTTAATCTCAGAAACGGCTTATCTGATTTAGATGTGAGTTTCACTAATATATTGTGGTGGTAAGCTTCACTCAACATACCCAAAATAAACCAAAAGATATCCAAAAGTGCTGTCCAAAGTCACTATTCCACGCGGACGAAGTCGCTGGCACACATAGTCTGAAATAAGAACCTAGCTTATTAGTCACGCCACGAGCTTTAAGGTGAAGTGTTTTCCTTCACCTTCCACGAGAAAACAAGCATACGATCGTGCCTCAGAGAATACAGCAGACTAATTTGTCGCTATCCTTGTGAGAAGACAAAAAGATAATTTTATAAATAGAATTTGTCGACAGGGTTTTAATTAGTCCAATTAAAACGTGGACATAAAACAGATTTTTAATCGTTCCGCCACTTTGTTGTAATTTTTGCTATAATTGCTTTCAGTTTTAATAGGACATGAAATTAGAGTTATTTCAAAGAGGCCATTCAAGACCAGTAGGCGTCTGGAAAAGTATTTTATGAAAATGTAGAATACATTAAAGCTTCCTCTGTCTGTCTTCCTTTCCATCACTTGGTCTCACCCAGATACCAATGATCCTGCAAGTATCCGTAGTCGGCGGTAACCGCTTTCCATCAGGCTTTTTTTTGTTTTTTTTTTTTTTTTTTAATTTCTTCTCAGACGTATGCAGGTTTCCTCTCGATGTTTTCCTTCACCGTAAAGCTCGTGGTGTGACTAATCACTGTACTTAAGTTCAGAAAAACTCATTGGTACAGGCGGGATTCGAACTTGCGACCTTTGCGTCGCAGGCAACTGCTCGAACCACTCGGCCACCACGGCTAAAATACTTTAAAATAAATAAATTACGTAACACGGGCATAAGTGGAATATCTACATCTAGTAGGTACTCAAAGTACATGCGTTGTTTAGTTTGGCACTGGGTCAATTAGATTGGGATTGCCCAAGATTACATTGTTAATACTTTATTCATGTTAGATCGGATACTCAGTAAATATGTGTATAGGTATATTTGTTTGTCCTAACTTTTTTATATATACTTACTTTTGTTGATACTTCACCAAAATCTGCGCTGATGACAAAATAGTATATTCTGCTATGAACTAATAACAAACTGCTATAGCAAACAAGAACTTTTTCTTTTAAACGATATCCAAAGAACACCCGAAAGTAACTATTAAGTAATCTGTGGGGAATGGAGAGTGCGAAGTTTGTATCGTTTGCTTAGCGCACTTTGTTCAAGTTCGTATCTTTCCAAACTGTTTAATTTTATGTCACAAACTGTGCATCTCTCATAAGCCTGTGAATACATGCAATCAAAAACAGTAGCTAATGTATATTCACGCTTTCCAACAATCGGTAGGCAGAGGTAGGAAATATCACACCCTACTTCCAACGGAGATATATTTGGGTGCCATGTTGGTAAATGGATCCATCGCCGTTTCTTTTTTTTTTTTTACAACAAGAGTGGCAAACAAGCATACAGCCCACCTGATGGGAAACGGTTACCGTAGCCTATTTACGCTCACGATACCGAAGTATCACTTGCGCGTTGCCACTCTGTGTTCGGAGAGTTACAGTGTGTTGGCAGCATAATGGGTTTAATCTCTCTGCTTCCAACACAATGTAACAATCCTCCCCCTCCCCTAGGAGCTCATTTCTGGAAACCTTATTCACCATGTAGGAACACAACACAATAAATTGTGTTATTTGGCTAGGGACTTCTATAAGGTGGAGGTCCTGCCCCAGTCGGGCAGCTCCAAATTCGAACGGGAAACCCGTTATGCCCTACCTCTCTTCTTAGGTTTTTAAACATCTGTACAACAACTATACAAACGTCTTTGAATTAATTCTCAAACATTTTCTTTCATCGTAAAGCGCATGATGTGAATAATAATAAATATTAATAACGGAACATAAGTTCAGAAAAATCTCATTGGTCGGTCGGGATTTGAATTTGAAATCTTTCTAGTTCAGGCGTCGCAATTCAACTTAAAAAAAGACCTGTACGTATTATGTTTAGCTTGAATATAACAATAACACATAATTGCTATAAAAGCAGAGAGCAGTCAGGAGGGACCCAAACCGGGAGCAATAAAATAAAGGCGATTGAGGAAATCAAACATCCCGGAAGTTCCGGTCCAGAGCGCATAGAGTTCCGTTTATATGGAGAAAACTATTGAACAAAATTCTCTAGTTGTAATACAGCGCAGATGTTGACAAAGAATACTTAGAATAATATTGTGGGTGAAGCGAAAGAGATGCACACGTCTAGACTACAGTAGCGTTCTATTTCCTTTCCCTTCCTCATGAGGGGGTAAAATGGTCATTCCCCAATGAAATAGAGACATGTTCGCAAATTAACAGTATGACTATTCTATTGCCATACTTCGCCTGCGTTCAACCTTCGATGAACGCAGCGGTAATAATGGTAACGTATTCAAATTAACTTTACAATGTGGTAATGGAGTGGTTCAAGTAGTCACCTGCATCACAAATATTGTAAGCTCAAATCCCGACTGTGACGATGAGTATTCTGAACTAAATTACCTACATTAAGATGCATTACGTTTAAGAATAAATTTTTAGACGCACCATCTGACGTTGGCAACTAAATATACCTACGGCGAAAAGAAGGTGTCAATTCATCCCTGCCTACCCCTTTGGGGACCCTTTTGGTATGTGGTGAAGACCATGATATATCATTAATCAGATTTACAGACATCACACTAACGTGTCCCATTTGAATTGTCTACTCTTAAATAATAATGACTAGGACCTCTGAGATAAAATTCTGTTAAATTGTCTTTTCCTCGTCCAATTGCGGTCCAAGACTTATTGATTGTGGGCTTGGAGCCATGAGGGTAACTTTTATTTGATGCCAAGGCGTAGTCTATTATGATACTGGTATAGTGGCGAAACTTATGTCTGACAAAGCGAAAACAGTCGTGATAGGTTTGAGTATGAGAATTGCAAGCGTTCATAGCCGCCGGTAGCTGCTTACTATAAGACTGACCGCTAGTTTCTGCGCCTTATAATAAAAAATTGCTTGTAGGTTCAAAATCCAGCCGGCCTCTAGTTACCAATTAGGTACATTGAATTGTACATCAAATCACATATTGACGGTGTATAAATACAGCGTGAGAAAATTTGAATGCGTTAAATAAGAGATGCAAAAAATCGTTTGAAGCAGTGGAACAGTTACTGCGTAACAAAGGTATTATTATATATTAAAATAAAGTCTTAGTGACACCACGAGCTTTACGTTGAAGGAA
>JACCPG010001559.1:0-28340 GCA_016069955.1 Drepana arcuata
ACACCCACTTTCCGCCAGAGGTATATTAGGTGCCAGCGTGACAGATGGCGAGTCCATCGCCGTTACTCAAGCACGACTATACATACGCCTTTGAATGTCTTCTCAGACTTATGCAGGTTTCCTCTCGATGTTTTCCTTCACCGTAAAGCTCGTGGTGTGACTAATCACTGTACTTAAGTTCCGAAAAACTCATTGGTACAGTCGGGATTCGAACTTGCGACCTTTGCGTCGCAGGCAACTGCTCGAACCACTCGACCACCACGGCTTTATCCGTGTATTTATCCATATTCATTCAGTAAAAGGTGATTATTTTAACATTACAAACTGGCAACCCAATTTTATCTATTTGTTTAAATAAGCTTTATAGGCAATTGCCTATGTATGTTCGAATACCAGCAGAAAATAAATGCAAATATTTAATGAAGGAATTCTTTCATAAGTCCACGATTAAACATGTTTACCTATCTAAGCTATAATACATGCACAATACACGTAATTATTTAAACTAAACAGCACTCGTAAAGTCCACGTTTTTAATCTGTAAAATAAGACATACACGCAGTAGAATATAAATGCTCTATATTTAAATAAAGAACACTTGCATAAGTCTGTGCTGTAACATTTTATCTATAAAAAGATATACGGACATTAAGGTTGATTATAACACGGCACAACACGTGCACCCTTCACCCTTTGTCCCCTTGTTATAACTTTATAACGGCATCACTTGATGCGGGAACAATGTCATTTTAAATTATATCATAACAGTAATAGCGCGATGGACAATCGGCCCTTAATTCTCAGAATCGTTCGCAAGTTATCCGTGATGAATTTTTGAATACTGCACGCCCTAATTTACAGTAATGGACGTTCGAATTTGGAACGGACCAATGTAGTTCAATCGATTCTTGGTCGCTTCCCACACTACCCATTTAATTTTCTATATTTACTTAAAGCTTCGCTAATGTCAGCGCAAGTTCTGATGCATCTAAAAAAGAAAGATTTTAGGTATTCTCTGTAAATTTGTACAAGTGTTTGTATTGGATAAAGACCAAAATTACTTAATCATATATATGTATATCATATATATCTATATCATATATATGTATGTACATATCATCACGCCGACTCCCTAACGGGGTAGGCGGAGAGTATAGAGCGCCAGTTCTCTCTAGACTTACATACCTTACCTACCTCTTTCGCTTCGAATTGCTTAATCGATTTTGAAATTTCTTTGACCTGTGGAATGCTACACTATTCTTAAGTAACATGGGATTTTTTTTTATAAATATATTTGTAAAATCAAGTGAAGCCGCAGGACATAATTAGTAATATATAATATCGCTTTTATAATTCTAGCCGTGTGGCTTTTATCTCGGCTTGGTAAGCACTGCCCATTTATCAATGCCTGTGCTGAGCTGTTGTTGAGTTGTATTGTCGAGGCTCCTTTATGGAGACAGGAAGCCGCACACAAAGACGACAACCAACTGGAAGTGGGTAGGTATGCATTGGGGAATAATAATAACGAAACTCATAAGAAGACCTCGAGAGTACACCTACATATTTTATACGACCGCTTTCAAGAAACATTTATTTAGGAAGGATTGTGGACCTACTTTGATATTTTATACTTTCACTTCTGTAACAAAGGAATGGGCAGAACTCATCGGGAATATATTTAGACTAACTGCGCGTTATATGTATACACTAGTTTGCCCGCGACTTCGTCCGCGTGGGATGGTATGTAGGTATATGGTAAGTATTTAATGCTTTATTTTGGATGTGTGTGTGTATAGGGGATACGTCATAGTAGCTTTATGCATGCAAATCTCAGCCCGATCGGTTTAAAATTGACAAAGTTTCATACAAACTTCCATCCCCTATTTTATCCCCTTGGGGGTAGAATTAATCAATATCCTTTCTTAGCTTTCCTAGCCTACGTCATAACATCCACCTGCATGCAAAATTTCAGCCCGATCCGTCCAGTGGTTTAGGCTGTGCGTTGATAGATCACTATGTCTGTCAGTCACCTTTGAGTTATGTAATCAAAAATCAGGGTCGTCAGTAGAGACGACTGGGATTTGTATCTTTAAACTACAAATTTACAACTGACTATTTCAACCACTCAGCCACGACGGCTCAAATTATTTGAAGGGTAAGCTATTATAATACATAACAAGCTTATGCTATAAGATAACAATGCCATAATTTTTGTTTGAGAACTCTACCGAAACGTTAAACGTAATTAAATAGCCGCTTAAATTACATAATTTCTCGAATAGCAACGAGAAGTTATGTCATTTAAGCGGCTTTTACTGAACCGATATATATATTTTTTTTAATGCACAAAACAAATTACAATCAAAAAGAAAAAACATAACAATCATACTTAGAGCTAAACTGGATCGTAACTCAAAAAGATGTGCATACAGCTAAATAGTTGTTAAATCATCAGAAAGCGCATAACTTAAAAACATATATTAAAGCAAACATTTGGTGTACTGAGGTTTACAAGGGCGGCTCGTTAGCACACAGCACAACTGGTGCCAACGAGCGTTTCGATTTTAAACCGAGGATATCTTTTACACTATTTATAAATTTGTGATGGAATATATTAAGTTTAGGGCATTTAATTGCTAGTTCATCGTATTCACGAGCCATCCTAACTAGTGGGTATATATATGTATGTATGTATGTATGTATAGGCATTCCATAAGGTTCCTCGAAGGGCTAGGCAGAGAAGTAGATGAGAAAGACAGATGCATTCTTCTAAAAGGGGAAGGCAGAACTGTAAGAAAATTCTCTTTTCTCCAGAGACATATTTTAGGTGCCAACGTGACAGATGGCGAGTCCATCGCCGTTACTTAAGCACGACTATACATACGCCTTTGAATTGCTTCTCAGACGTATGCAGGTTTCCTCTCGATGTTTTCGTATATCTCTTCCTACTTCGGTTATAGGATCGCGAAACTAGCGGTACATGTAGATAACCAGGGCTTAGTATTCAGGACATCATCCCGAGCCAGGATTCGGGATGTAATCGAATTTATAAAACACTCTGCACACCGCAGCACATAACCCAGTACGTGAGCAAAAACAGTTTCTTGCTGCCGAGCTATTTTAGTAAGGGTAACGAAAACGATAAATTGATTTTTACTTGCAAATCAGACCACGGCTTTATCCTATAGACTAGCGGATATACGGTGTGTGCTACTACGCAAAAAAGACGATCTGTTGTATTAGTAGTCTAAAACCATCTTCGCATTATTGCCATTCAGATGGAACCTGTTTTATGAACATCGTTTGGATAAATAGTTAAGCCTCCTCCTTTTTTGAAGTCGGTATAAAGGACATAGGATTTTTTTTTTTAATTTTATTTTACTCCTTTTTTGAAGTCGGCTAATAAAGGACATAAGAACATTCTTTTTCTATTTTATATACATTAAATATGTAGATATCTATGAAGATAGGCAACTGTGCGTTTTTCAGCTTAAAACTTGTCTATGTACTTTCTTCACGCTTCTTCTACGTAAGGGTTACTAAAGGGGTATACAGAAATGTAATAGCATTGATTTTCCAGCAGAGATATATAAACCAACGTGACGTCGAGTGCTACACTGTTTCTCAAGCATGACTTTACACACGTCAGTGAATGTATTCATGAACGAGTGCAGGTTTCCTTATCATCATTTCAAATTTAAGAGCTGGGCTCTTGTCGTCTCTCCTTCCACCTGCCTCTGTCCACCACAATCTGTTTGTCCTCGCGTCTGACAAGTTGATGTGTTGTTGAAGTATTTCGCTTAAAATACATACCTACATACATACATATCATCACGCCGTCCCTAACGGGGTAGGCAGAGAGTATAGAGCGCCAGTTCTCCCTAGACTTACATACCTCTTTCGCTTCGGCCACATTCATCAGTCTCTTCATACATGCTCGTCGGTTTCGAGTTAATAAATAAGTTTAGGAAAGACTTACTTATATACAGACGGCCGGGCTCGAACTTTTAACCTTGGTAGCCGATTAGCTCAACCAGTGGCCACCACGGCCGTGTAGCGTCAAACAATCATTCCATGAAGATGTGTATTCCAAGAAATGCCACAGCTGCACGCTAAGTACGAGAGCGATTAAGTTCTAGATTAACATATACTTTTATAAAACCAGACATCTGTTATGAACTAATGTTCCTGCGTGAGAAAATTTGCCACAAAGACAATGCAAACGGTTTGTGTCGACTACAGAGTCGTTCGAAAACAGTTCTTGTATCTCTGGCAATAAGAAGCATTCCTGTCCAGAACCCGTTTATCAAATAAAAAGCGTGTTTTCATAGATTATTATGCTAATTAATATTCGATAAAAAGCTTCATAAACCGTAACTTACCGTAACCCCGCTTCGAATTACTGATTTAGAATAGTGATACCTTTAAATTTTCTTAGGTTTCTTCTGTGTAAATTTTGATTTCATTGACAGATTTTTTCTGGAACTAAAACGTATCGTATACGCAATCATTTAACTCGGTGTCATCAAATTACATTAATGCAGTTTTTATGTGAAAGAGGGACATACATGCACACAAACTTTTGCATTTAAACTTTTTTGAACGTCAAGAGTACTCGAAACCGATGAGCATGTGTGAAGAGACCGATGAATTTGGACGAAGCAAAAGCGGTATGTAAGTCTAGAGAGAACTGGCGCTTTATACTCTCTGCCTACCCCGTTAGAGACTCGGTGTGATGATATGTATAATATTGGTAGGATATTATAATACGTATACAACAAAATATGGCTTGCAAGTCATTCTGTAGAGGTAAAAATTGGTCGTTCCTAAACAAATATAATATCGCTCAACCCTAAACAAAGATAGAAGAGATATGATGACATGTTTATGTAGTGGGTAATTATGTAAATATTGTTGTATATACTTAGTGGTAGGTATTGGAAGTTAGCATGAACGTGAAAGTTAATACTAACATAACATGAAATCACCGTTGGGACTTTACCTGGAGAATATAGCATGGAGTTCTTCAAGAAGGGTGTGAAAAACTTCCTGCAGGGTTAGCGCACAAGTAATACCGCGATAACCGCTTACCATCAGGTGGGCTGTATGCTCGTTTGTCACCTAACGGTGGTATTATGGACCCTGCAAAAATATGGTCACTTAAGGCAACTCCTTTGAAAGCGTACCGAACGAGACCTATTGGGTTTCGACGCTGGCAACCCAATACATTATATATAAAAAACACAAGCAAAAAGTTATTACCTCCAGATTGTTGACCGGTGCTGGTAAATCGTCACTGTCACAGACAGATGTTTAAGAAAAGTTAATAAAATTTACATCGCATTCATATAAATATTAAATTGTAATGAGCTCTAGGAATATATAAGTACTTCCATTTGAGTACTAATACATATTTTGTGATCACTTATTTTGTTATGTAAATTTGTAGTTGATTCTTTTTTTTTTTTTATACCACTTGGGTGGCAAACAAGCATGCGGTCCGCCTGATGGTAAGCGGTTACTGCCGCCTATGGACGCTTGCAATACCAGGGGTATCACTCGCGCGTTGCCGACCCTGCAGGAATCTTTTCACACCCTTCTTGAAGAACTCCATGCTGTACTCTCCAGGGAAAACCCCAACGGGGAGCTCATTCCACAGCCTGATTCTACTTGTTCAAATGAATTTTATCGAAACGTGTCTTTTACCCAGGTGCCCAGATAAACCCAGCGGTGACCGCTGCGCTCTGCGTGCGCAGGCGCATATCGCCGCTACGAACCGCCCTGTACATAGCCGCGCAGTGTGGAGGCGCCATAGCCGGTGCAGCAGCCATTTATGGGTGAGTAGACTCGGATATAACAAGAGATTATATAACCCTTGCTTTTTACGGACATACATATATATTATCACGCCGAGACTCTCACGCACGCACGACTAGAGATTTACAGAGACTTTCGATTCATCCACATTCATGAGTCTCGTCATCCCTGCTTGCTTTTTTTATTTCTCGAATACGATGTAACCGACTGACGGTAATATACAGGTTGATGGTATTATTTTGATAGCTTTAATAATTAGAGCCGTGGTGGCCGAGTGGTTCGAGCAGTTGCCTTCGACGCAAAGGTCGCAAGTTCGAATCCCGACTATACCAATGAGTTTTTCTGAACTTAAGTACAGTGATTAGTCACACCACGAGCTGAACGGTGAAGGAAAACATCAAGAGGAAACCTGCATACGTCTGAGAAGAAATTCAAAGGCGTATGTATAGTCGTGCTTGAGTAACGGCGATGGACTCGCCGTGTGTCACGTTGGCACCTAATATACCTCTGGCGGAAAGTGGGTGGTGTGGGTATTACATATACACCTCTGCCTACCCCTTCGGGGACCCTTGTGGGAAGGCGTGAGGATATATTATTATTTAATAATTACAAACTCTATTATTAGTCCCGACGCCTTCTGTAACGTCACATGACGTGTGCGACGTTACAGCGCCATCCGGCTCTATGATAAACTCAAACGCTAAGTTACAAAGGTGCTATGCTATGGTCGTAGTCTTATTGTAGAGCAAGTGCTACGACGTAGCATAATAACTATGTCTATGAGCTAAGTTTTGCATCTCGTTGTTCACCAAGGATCAGTAGAGATAGAGATCAATAGAGATCACCAGGAGATCAATTTCTTAACTAGTGACAAGTCTAGATCCGACATACAAATATATTATATGTATCTAGGATACACGACTTTCCTCAAGGGTCCCCGAACGGGTAGTCAGAGGTGTGTTGGTTCCCATATGTATATGTTTAAGTATATGATGTAAGCGACAAGATCAAAAACGCCAAGCATATAGAGAAAGATTAATGTATCTGGATGAAGTGAAAGAGGTATGTAAGTCGATAGTCAGCGCTCTTCTGTCTGCCTACCGCGTTAGGAGCTCTGCGCTAAGATATATACTCACTTATGTTATTGATGAGAAGAAAGAGCTTACAACTTAACAGCAGCGTAAGCTCAAGTAATAACTGATTTAAAATTAAGTCTTATAACACCAGTTCGGTATAACATTATAATTGGATCATTTTATATATAATACGTGTTAGAAGCTGCTCTCATCTTTGTACAGATTGACAATGTTCGCTCACGTTGTTAATTAATTTCATCAACGTGTATGTATCTTGAGCACTGAGATGTAGTTATTATATAACGTACTAGATGTGCTCCGTGGTTTCACCCGCGTCATTTCGTCGTTTTCATGTCCGGGGGAAGATATTGTGTTGGCAGCAGAGGGATAAGACCCTTTATGGTGCCAATACAGTATAACTCTCCGTACACAGAGTAGCAACGCGCAACTGATACTTCGGGATCATAAAGGAGGGTACGGTAACCGCTTTCCAACTGGTGGGCCACTCTTGTTACTTAAAAAGAAGTATATCTATATATACGCTCTCTCTACTCTCTAGTAGAGCCACTTCTCTCTAGACTTACTATACTTTTTTCGGTTCTTAACGACTACACTAGATGGGGACCTTAAACATATACATATTAAAATTCAAAATATATTGCGATATATGATAAATGTCCCAGTATCCAAATACATTGCCGGGTTAAATAGAGTTTCGTTGCCCATTTAAGAGCCGGGCAATAAATACCTCGTAAAAGATTGAATGCACGTTTTGTACCCTTGTGACATGGTATTTATGTAGATATTAAAGTAAAATGTAGATAGATGATAATTCAATGTCGATCTGAGTTCAGAACTCAGAGTAAACATTATTTTCATCAAATATATATTTAGGTGCAAAAATGACATGACAGTTACTGATCCCAGGCAGGACTGTATGATACAAGCCTTTGAATTCTTTCTAAAACTAAAGCAGGTTTCCATACGATGTTTGCCTTTACCAACAATCTCGTTTGATAAAGCACTGCTTACATATTGGCGAAGTGCGAAAATGCGTTATTATGAAACAATTTGAATCGCAAATTTCGTACCAGTGTTTTGAAGTTGTCTGCTTATCCGCATTGTTGACACAATTTTTGCCTACAGCAAGAAATATATTGTTTAATAAAGGGGAGGAGCAGAAGTGTAAGATAACGCCTGAGTTTGCTTGCTATTTTTTTATTAAGCTAAATTGTTGACCTCTAAGCCTCGATGTTTTCTTTAACTGTAAAACTCGTGGTGGGACTAGTCACTGTACTTAAGTTGAAAAACAATAATTGGTACAGTCAGGTTTAGAACTTGCAATCTTTGTATTGCAAGCAACTACTCGAAGCTCTCGGCCATCAAGGCTCTTTGCATGTACATGTTTTTAATACGATTTCATAATTTATTTACGGTCCCAGAGCTACGATAGAACGTGAATATTATACTGAAATTAATGGAAAAAACTTTCCAATATGGGATTATTTAATTTTATTTTTACGGGATTTAAACAAATGCTTTTCGAATATTCCATACATACATTATTGTAAAATCGATTGCGTCTTTTAGTCGAGTTAAGTGATATTTGCTGTACAATTGATACCATCTGTCCCATATAGTGTACCTGACACATTTATCCTTATCTAGAGATTCGATTATGTACTATATTATTCACCGAAACCATCTTATTGACAGAGGAGCGAGCGTGGATGTATATATATTGATAACTTCATATCCAATCTCGATGGGCTTAAACTTTGATCAAACAGAATGACATGTTTACCGGTTTATGCTGATAGGTTCCAAATATCAATATTTCGAATAGATATATACCTGCTTTTGAACCAATTTAAAATTTTATCCACGGTAATAGTACCTACCTAAATATATCTCCGGCGGAAAGTGGGTGTGTGGGTATTACATATACACCTCTGCCTACCCCTTCGGGGACCCTTGGGGGATGGCATAATGATGTATGTAATAGTAATGACACTATATACTACTTTCGACGCATTACACATTCAGCGCATTGTACTTAGGCATTTTGTTATGGATATTACTGATCATAGAAAAAAAAGATTAAAATCGTACGCTGCCGAAATTGCGGTCTCAGGGCACAGATAGTTTATCAATTTAATTAAAAGAGATAAACGATATTTTATGTGCGGGTAAAAATGTATATGTAACTAATAAATAATATAAACCGTGGTGGCTGAGTGGTTCGAGCAGTTGCCTGCGACGCAAAGGTCGCAAGTTCGAATCCCGACTGTACCAATAAGTTTTTTCTGAACTTAAGTACAGTGATTAGTCACACTACGAGCTTTACGGTGAAGGAAATATCGAGAATAAACCTGCATACGTCTGAAAAGAAATTTAAAGTCTGTATGTATGTATAGTCGTGCTTGAGTAACGGCGATGGACTCGCCATCTGTCACGTTGGCACCTAATATACCTCTGGCGGAAAGTGGGTGTGTGGGTATTACCTATACACCTCTGCCTACCCCTTCGGGGACCCTTGTGGGAAGGCGTGAGGATATATTATATAAACGTAACTAATAAATAATATAAAACTAATAAATGTAACTATCGTATTACAATAAATTCCCAAAAAAAATTATACCATTTAATGTCCCAAACCATAAAAACGTTGGGTTACATAAAAATAGAGCGCAGGTCAGCACATTCAGAGAAATGGCGACACGCAGCGAGATATCATAAACCTGATTGATCCCCTGTCGTACGAGAGTTTGTCGCAATAAAAGATACTTACCTGCCGTTAGTGTTGGTTCATACAATACAAACTATTGTCCGTTTGTATGACAAAAGATGTTCACAATACGCAACGTGCCACCCTCACTCGAATTCCTGCACGGTGCGTAGAATTTTTACCTGCTCATAATTCGTCCGCTTCAATGATTTTCTGTAGAATATAGGTGGGAGGCAAACTGTGTATGCGGTAAAAAAAATGTTTTGCTATGCCTATATTGCCTATCACATTGGTATACTAGAAGATGTAGATTCTGAGTTTTTTATATTCTTTTACTGGCGAGCATATATGAAGAGACTGATGAATGTGCACGAAGCGAAAGTGGTATGCAAGTCTAGAGAGAAATGGCCCTCTATTCTTTTTGCTTACCCCGTCAGGGACTCGGCGTGATGATATGTATATTTTTTTATTTAGCATTTTTTACAAATTCTATAGTTTAAGGAATATAACAACAGGTTATTTATTGACGTCACAATGATTTCACTTAAACTTAATTCATTACAGTGTAGATGCTAAGAAACAAATGAGGGCCGCAACTAAATTTAAATAAGTAATGAAAAAAAGACCACGACACGAGATATTTTGAAATGATATTTACCGTCAAATATTTGTATCCTCACGTTTTTCTACAAGGGTCCTTGAAGGGGCAGCCAGAACAACAATGCACTCAATAAAACTGAAGAGTAAATTAATTACCAATTTCGACTTTGATACAATTCTCACAAGTAAGCAATATGTAAATCGGCCGTTGAATTTTGTAAGCGACCATTTGGCCCAGTTGAGCTCGTTTTAATAGTGCTTGAGCTCTTAGGGAAGCATCTCTCACTCGTCTCTGTCGGGGGACGATAATTAATGGCAGGCAGCGTGACAAAAAAACAACCATTCACTTTAAAGTTTGGCAGGCAGGATTGGCGCGTAATGTAAATTGTGACACAGATACAGATCGCTAAGTCTTGAATTAAGAGTCGATTTTATTGATACCATAGACTATAGTCTATCTTACGACTATGACGAGGGAAACTGACGCGTACCACAGATTGATTATAGCGTGAAATTTTAATGTCAATTTATTTATACGAGTTCTGTAAAGGGACGTTTACTAGTTTTCAATTGCTTGCCACTCATAGGCTTCCCAATTACCCTCACGATGACTTCATAAAACTGAATCATGGTGACGTCATTATAGCCAAAATCACACAAACATTACGTATATATATTGCTTTGGGATATCATTATGTGGCGTAGAACGAGAGAATATGAATTTATATTATCAACACTATATAATTATATAAGAGATATAGAAGAATATAAGAAGAAAATATAAATAATAATACAAGAGGTGGAACTATCAAGCGTGAGATGTTCTCAGATCTCATTTAACAATATGAGGTTTAAAAATATTTCTACTACAAGAACTTTAGATCACCTTTTCGTCAAAAAACTTATGGGCTAATACATTGACATGCTATCGCCATCCAGTGTGTGAAAGGTACAAAATAAAAATAATACATTTATACACTGTACCTTTTAAATCTTAAAATGCATTGATGTCGCTATCGTAGTAATTTTATAAAATTTAAATATAACTTACGGTTATCTTAGAAAAAGATTTACATAAGACATACATTTGACTCAAAGAAAAACATATTGTGCTGGACATAAACAAATGAAAGAACGTCAGAGACAGAAACTACACTCATAGACTCTCGGATGCCGTTAGCATATTAGGTGATTTCTGGCATTTGAATTTTATCAAACATTTTGTGATTGAGTGAATCTTCCAAACAAAGAGTATCGACAGCGGTAGCATCCGAGAAGCCTTTGGGGCGGGGTGCAGTGAACTTTACTCGGCAGATGGTGCGCACACGTGCATCACTTGGACACGTGGTGCATCCTGCACGCCGTTATACACCTTATCACGACGATATAGGGCGCGAGGAATGATGATAAATTGATGGGCACCTACTTGAAAGTATTTTCTTTGGTACCTTTTGGAAGTGTGTAAAAAATTACGTGCTTCACTCAAATGATCTTATATAATATTAAACATATACTGGCAGTGTTATTACAATTATACGCATTATGTGAGATTAAATAACACTTATAGATAAAGCAATAAAAATACCAAACCTCAGGTGAGTCCACAAATGGAGACTAGGTATAGCTAGGCTAACGGGGCGTAGAAGGCTCCTATCTATTAACCGAAGACGGTGACAGGCTTTAGGTGTATTTAAGTACTGTTGGTGTACTTCTGTGGAAGGTTTTCTGCTCCATAATAACCAGCAACACACATTTTCGGTCGTCTCTTTGCTTCCTCCACATTCATCAGTCTCTTCATACATGGTCGTCGATTTTTACAACAACACAATTTAGCATATAAATAAAATCAAACCCTGTTTTAGGGCACATCCCATGCCTTGCATGTCCCATGTATGTATTTGCCGTTGGAACAGCCTTTGCCTCGTTGACGGTCATTCGTGTGGATTGTACAAAATAATAAATATGATACGCGAACATACCTCTTTTTCATGATGGATTTTTTAAATTGATGTGCATATTTCATGACCGTTTTAAAATCTCCATTAATTTCCGGTTCGTACTGTTGATATTGAGCTATCTTGCTGTGTACGTAATAATTATTTATGTTTTAATTTTAACATTGTAACGAATACATTTTGGTAACATTCCAGCTAATAATAATTGAACTCTGCCAAATTTGATCCAATTCGTGCAGCCGTCCGGGCGTGCTTTATTAACAAAAAACCTCACAAATTTTCACATTTATACCATTAGTAGTAATTCAGGATCGTTCAGCGAATTATAGAGAGAGCAATGCTAGCTAGGGATTCCTTTGATTGAAAGATAAAATCCGAAATAACATTATCCGACAAAGAACGAAAGTCATCGCCGTTGCTCAAAGAATTAATTGACTGAAGTGGCGTTGGGCTGGCTACGTCTGTCGCAGGACATATGAACGGTGATGCAGACGAGTCCTCGAATGGAGACCACGGACGGGAAAACGTAGTGTAGGGCGTCCTGAGTCACGGTGGACTGACGACCTTAAGAGGGTCGCTGGCGGCGGATGGATGTGAAGGGCCGAAGTCAGTATTGTGTCGCGTCATGGAAGAGACTTATGTGCAGCAGTGGACTGTGCTGTAAGTTGATGACGATGATGACTATTTATACAATTAGGCAAAACAAAGTAAACCATTTACTTAAAAAAGAAGGATTTACTTGTCACTTTGACAGTTTGTAATCGTAATGTTCCTTATTCAAATTCTCGTTAGAAGTTCTAAGGTTACACACCCTTTGTGCTTAAGCAGCCATAAGACTTCCACGGATCTAAATAAGTGAAAAGGCACATGAATAAATAAGTAACTGTATCACGAATATACCCAAAAATGATCAAGAGAATATGTTGAGTAAAAACACATTAAATAAACGTGATAAAAAAATACTTTTCCTGTGGAATATTCCCGAAATGTATTCGGGAATCTCTTTGTTAACTCACTTTGTTTTTCCCCGTATTCATTCGATATTTTCGTTATAGTTTCGTTTCACAGATTTGTAAATACCGCATATATATAGATCACGTCGCCAACACAAGTACATCGTATAGTTTAATCGCAAAATAAAACTCATGCTTATTATAAAAAAAAATAACCAAAACACTTCGAAAACAATACAATCATTTAAATGTTTAACATTTCTAAGCTTGTTATGAGATGGTATTAATTTTAATACTGCCCAAGAAAATTATTATTATATATTAAATAGCCGTGGTGGCCGAGTGGTTCGAGCAGTTGCCTGCGACGCAAAGGTCGCAAGTTCGAATCCCGACTGTACCAATGAGTTTTTTCTGAACTTAAGTACAGTGATTAGTCACACCACGAGCTTTACGGTGAATGAAAACATCGAGAGGAAACCTGCATACGTCTGAGAAGAAATTCAAAGGCGTATGTATAGTCGTGCTTGAGTAACGGCGATGGACTCGCCATCTGTCACGTTGGCACCTAATATACCTCTGGCGGAAAGTGGGTGTGTGGGTATTACCAATACACCTCTGCCTACCCCTTCGGGGACCCTTGCGGGAAGGCGTGAGGATATATATATATATATATATATATATATATAATTATTTTCAATCTTCAGCCTTTTAAATTTAGTAGAGAAATCATTACAGAGACTGGTCCCATGTGGTCTTAGTGAGCCATTTACGGGATATATATAATGTAGAGCTCAATTTATCATACGAATAAGATGTTACGCCATTTCCTTTAGTTTTCTGACTATGTCTATCACCCCGCTACCCACCCTGCCTTAGCTATTATGATAAACAAGTCAGGTTTCAAGCATATTGTTTTAATGGACGCGAATATCATTTTAGTGGGACAGAAACTGCAACTAAATATGGTGCAGGCGGGGGGCGGGCGGTTTAAAATCGATCCAGTGGCAACTCCATTGTGCCAGCGTATTGACCAGATTGCAACATTCTTTCTCGAATGTACCTGTGGAGTCAGTCGTCAGTTACCAACTATATATTAATAAGGAGAGCTCGAGTTGCCTCGATTGGAACATGAATTGGGAGCAAATTTGTTGTTGCAAAGATCAATAAAGACATAGTTTAGGTTGGACAATTAAAAAGGATGATAACAAAGATGAAGAAAGGCATGATAAGTTGGTTTTGCCATGTAGATAGGATGTATGAAGAAAGGTAGACGAAACTTCTTGCAGGCAATTTCGCATTGTGTATGTGAAAGTGCCTGCAAGAAGAGCAGATGAAGACTACATTACATTCCAACTACCAAGATCAAATCGGTCGAAGGCTACTTTTCGAGGTTTCGAGAACTCTTCGTTGAGCATTTATGAAATGACTGATGAATATGAGTCAAGCTAAAGAGGTCTGTAGGTGAAAAGAGAACTTTACTCTCTTTGCCTTCCCCGTGGGGGACTCGGCGTGATGATATATGATATATATTAGATAATCTTCCCTTTGGTGAAGCTATCATATATACTTTCGTATAAATTGCTTGTAAAAAGCAATGCTTCGGAAAATATCACTTTTAAAAGTTGTTCTGTGCCTTTCTTGGTAATTCAATATCGTCGAAGCCTTCGTGAAAGTTTCTTAAAACACTGCGAAGACTCGTGTCATTTTGATAATACAACAGTTGTATGAATTATTCATACAAGTCGCCATGTTATAAAACTCAGCTCCAAACGTACTATAATATCTCTGTTAATGAAAATACAAAGTTAAAGTGGGTAAGTCGAGTTTTGCTAAAATGGCGTAGATTGAGGTTACATAGTTCTTCAAGAAGGGTGTGAATAGATTCCTGCAGGATCGTCCATAGGTAACCGCTTACGATCAGGTGGACCGCAACCATGCTAGTCACCTTAGATATATAAAAATATGTAAAGTATTTACTAATATGGGTATGTCAGAGGAAGTATGAAAATAGCTTGAATGCAGTCGAGATGCGATCTCTTCGAAAAATGTGCGGCGTAATGATATTAGATGTAATGTTCTTATGAGAAATAAATTCTTTTAACCCAGATCGAATCCGCAATGAAGAGATTCGCAAATCAACTGGCGTGAAGGAGGGCGTGATTGTAAAGATGAAGATAGGCATGTTACGTTGGTTTGGACACATAGAAAGGATGAGTGAAGAAAGATTGACGAAACAGATATACAAAGCAAAAGTGTGTGCAAGAAGAGGCAGAGGAAGGCCACGTTCCAACTACCTGGATCAAATAGATCGGACTCTGAAGGACGGGAACGCTAAGAGTACTCGAAACCGATGAGCATGTATGAAGAGACTGATGAATGTGGACGAAGCGAAAGAGGTATGTAAGTCTAGAGAGAACTGGCGCTCTATACACTCTGCCTACCCCGTTAGGGACTCGGCGTGATGATATGATGATGTCAGATGATTTCAATGAATATACATCGTTTCTGCCTACCCCTTCGGGGACCCTTGTGGGAAGGCGTGAGGATATATTATTATTATTTACATCGTTTAACAAAATGGCGATTTCAAAGTTGCGACTAGCGACAATGTTATGTAATAAAAATTGGGAACGGTTGAAACGAGCCGTCATGGAATAGTTTTCTTTAAAACATCCCTCGAGTATATTGCACAAAATCGAACTAACATTATAAACACGAAAGTTTATTGCTCAACATGCGCCAACGAAACGGATTAGGATAACATTTATGAAGTAGGGCGTAGCTTTTAACGTATATTGCCACAGACCTTTAACTCCGTGCCGAACTGACCAGTGGTTTAAGTAGTGCCTGCAACACAAAGGTTGCCAGTTTGAGCCCCGAACGAATTAATGCATTTTTCTGAACATACTCGTGGAGCCTTAAAGTGTAAGAAAACATCGAGAGGGGTCTTACTTACATGGCTATGTATAGTGTGCTTGAGTAACAGCAATGGATCCGTCATCTGTCACGTTGGCACTTGACTATATATATATATCAGGTGAGTCCATCGCCGTTAGTCAAGCACGACTATACATACGTCTTTGGATTTCTTCTCAAACGTATGCAGGCTTCCTCTCGATGTTTTCCTTCACCATAAAGCTCGTGGTGTGACTAATCAGTGTAATTAAGTTCAGAAAAACTCATATATAAAAATAAATAAATAAAATATACAGTCGGGATTCGAACTTACAATCATTGTGTTGCAGGCAACTACTCAAACCACTCGGCCACCTCGGCTTTCGGAATGAGAAATAATATTATCGTGAAATAATTGCTGGGCTGCACAATAGAAGCCTTTGTCGTGCTAGCACTTGACGCAGTAGTAATGTTACACATACCATTTCTAAGTTGCACTAGCTAAGCTATTCCCAAGTTGCACAAACTTGAATACGAGAATAACTTCTCGTACAATCCCAAGCAATGAGCGATAACCACGCAAGCGTTGTTGACGAAGTTAGCTAGTTCTATATATAGGTATTACTGTCATGAATTTTAGCTCAACCCCTGGTTACGTAATGAATGTGTCAGGAATTCGCCTGCAGCGTACTTGGCCTGGGTTTGACGCGGGAACTCATTAGCTCTCTTAATTACTGCTGCCCTGGTATACAAATAACACATACATATTTAAAATATTCTCTCATTTGGGTAATACATTGCTTACGAACAACAAAGTGTTTATAAAAACGAACCCTATTATATTGTTATATCATCACGCCTTCTCATAAAGGTTCCCGATGGAGTAGGCAGGGGTGTAATAACATCCTCCTGCTGCTAAAGATATATTTTGGTGCCAATGTAATTAATTGGTGAGTCCAACGCCGTCTATAAATCCCATTACACATGTCTATTCTTCTACTGCATTGCGTAGTAGCATGATTGGTTATATAGAAGCCATAGATAGGCTTTAGCAGCTTGAGATACGCGCTTTGAAACAAACTGTATCTTCATAACATTACTATAGACAATATTACACTATAAATTACATTCTTTCGAACATTTTGCAAAAAAACATTGAGCATTGCTCTATGATACATTAAAAAAAAGCCGCCGCCAGTGGCAGTGTGTGCCTGAGTGACGTTTAATCTATTTGATGACAGAAACTTAATTTCTATACTTAGGGCGCTTTGGAAACTTCGCTATAAATTGTTCCACTGGTATCATTGTATTCAGTCTGATATGTTTCGCTGTATCGAATTGGTTCGTGTAAATAAAACTGGTATCCAATTCTTTGCGATATTCTACTTTCTGGGATCAAACATTTTAATTAAGTTTTTTTAAGCTTTCTTTTTCATTGTTATTCTTTTTTATAGCTTTACGTCAAGGGGTAGGCATTGTTTCAACGTCCTCTCTTCCCTCGATATATATATAGGTGCAAAAGTAATAGATGGCGAGTTCATTGCCGGTTCTAATGCAAAAATATACGTACGTCGCTTCTTAAACGTATGTAGGTGTTTTCATAATATTTCACTGCTGTAAGTATATTTATATACATATATATATATATATATATATATATATATATATACACATTGGTATCTACAGGATTAGGATAACAGGATTGGAATATGCTATTTTAGTTTCGGCTCACTTTTCAATCAAGTCTGTATTTTTATATATTTTCGTTCTTTTGATGGTCTTCTAAGGTTCTAAGTAATAACTTAGAACCTTAGAAGACCATCAATAGACAGTAAGCCCTTCGTACACAACAAAAATATCATTTGAAACATTTTCTTTATATCTTTGTGTGGACTCTGGTATTGATTGATCGCACACACGCTCTCCGGGCGGTTTGTTTGTCGATCACAGTGTTCCCACGGCGTAGTTAGTAGCCGCGAACAAATAATAATAAACTCTCCCATTACCGCCTCCGACATAGATCTACTAGCCAATGGAGCTGGCTTTTGGCTCCATCATGTTGTACTGTTTTGTATTTCGTGTTTACTTTACCTTGTAGTCCGGATATCGATTCTGTAGCACGGGGACCGTATAACGGTATTTTACACTTATCATTAAATATCTTCACGCCATATTTAAATCCCTTTAAGTCTTTCATTAAGACGTGCAAGGCAGTGCAGTTGCTGACTTAGTAAATGTTGATTATCTCATTCAATCTCTCTTCCCAATAACCATTTTATTGGGCTTAATGAGTTTAACTGAATATATTACAAGCAAGTCCATCTTTTTCTACTCTGCGTTCTCGTCTTACGCTCGAAAACTTAATTAAATGAGGTTTTTTTCCAATTAGGTAGTTTCGTTTCGTTCGAAGTGTGAATACCTACTATAGAGTGAAAAGTCATTTATAACTCAAAGCAATTAATAGTTTTGAGTTGAATGTCGTGGACGGTAAGTGACTTAAGTAGTCTTCTGTATATGAGGTATATATGGAGACTGAATGCGTACAAAATTAAATTACAAACCTTAAATTATAAGGCCTACATACCTATATCATCACGCCTTCACGCGGTAGCCAGAGGGAGATGAGCGCCAGTTCTCTCTAGATTTACAACATTTGATTGCTCGTCGATTTCGAGTACTCTTGTCGTTTCTATCCTTGAGTGTCTGATCGATTTGATCTGTCGTCAGTTGGAACGTTGTTTACTCCCACATTTTTTTTTGTAAATATCTTTTTAACTCAAAATTTTTCCATTTCCAAACCAAAACGTAACACGCCTTTATTCAGATTGTCAATATGGCCTATTTATACGTAGCCGTACTTACTCTTGTTAACTTAAAAACACGATGTTTGTTTTAAAGATCTTTTCAAATGTGCCAGCCTATTTCCTCGCGTCGGTCGCACACTGGAGTGTTTTACTTGATTTAAAAAGTTTAATTCTCAGTAAACTGAACCGTGGGAGACTCGCCCACTCGCCTCCGTTTGACAGAAATGTATACATGATGGCAACTAACGAGCCATCTTGTTGCTTTTGATATAAGTTACTCGCGACTGTAAATATCCTTTATAGAATACTCGTGAATATTTATAATGCTTTTAAAGGTTGATTTAATATTAATATCTTAAATTTAATATACAGGACAGGTTTTTTCTTGGAAACGCTTGTAATTATTGTTTTATATTTAATATGTGACGTTTAATATGTGTATATGTGTCGTTTACGTTGATTAAAAGATTATTTGTTCTATTCTGTATCTAAGGTAAACTTTTACACAACAAAATTGTTTCCTCTCGACTAAATTTAATGGTAACAAAATATAAACCCTGGTATAGCAGCGCGGCATTAAGAGAGCCGCACATAGTAGCTTGTACTTAAAGAGGTAAATCGTCAGTAGTCCCATCACAAAACATATTTTTTGTAAATGTACACAATCAAGAAATTCCCTTTAGAAACTGGAATACTATAGCTCGTTCAAGCTTCGTGTTCTTTAAGATTTTTTTGTAGATTTTTTTTACATTTTTGAGTAACAGTGAAGATAGACGCAGAAATTACGGTCCATTGTATACGTTGAGGTGGTTTGCTGGATGTTTCGTTGAGTTGAATGTACCAAGCCATGGAGAAGTCTTCCCTATTGTTATTTATTTGCCCAGCGGTCTCACCCGCACTAAATTTAATTTTATTGGTATACTTAAAATATACTTCTCATCAGAATAATCGAAACATCTTGCAAGTTTATGTTTTGTAAGAATTATCAGAAAAATGTGTACCTATATTTAGGAATACATATATGCCAAATGTCGTTAAATCCTTACTAATATTATAAATGTGAATGTAAGTTTGTTTGTTACTATTTCACGTAAAAACTACTTAACCGATCATCATGAAACTTTGTACACATATTCTTGGAGTTATTAGAAGTAACATAGGATACTTTTTGATGAAAAAAAAATCATTTTTACGAAAGATAAAAAGCCGTCCACGCCGACGAAGTCGCGGGCACAGCTTGTAGTGAATAAAACCTGATATTATTCACTATTAAATGACATTTGACATTAATTAGTATTCCTAAATAAAGTATCAGTCTCTGTACCGAATTGTATCCAATGCTTTAGGCGAGAGGGCGCACATCCTCACAAACTGTCCTCACAAATCCTCGCATTGATAATATTGGTAAGTAGTCTAGCTGATTTCTATCTACCACGTTTCTTGATAAAACACAAGACGCCATAAATGTCCGTATATCGTACCTGCGTCTTTATGTTAGGGTTATTCAAGGTTTTTTCTCTCCTTTTTTACACAACAGATGTTAAGAGTAGTAGTAGAGTAGTACTCTTGTTTACAAATGCAAAAAAAATAATGAAAGTGATTGACTTAAATATATTTGTTAATTCTTCACGGCTGGGCGGATTTTCATTAAATTGGGACTCTATTCCAAATGACACGGAATTTTTTGCCACAGTAATATTGCAATTATCTATCACTTCCAAAGTCTTGCATTACAAATACCTGTGCCTACTTGCATACCGAATATAAACGGAAACGGGTTCCTTTATTGAAAAATCGAATGGAATTAAATTCTTACACAATCGGACTTAATTGAAAAAGTTATTTATCCACTTCTATAGCTATTGAGTAATGGCGCATGGCGTAATTAAGTTTGTTTGAATAAAATCGAGGAATACTTTTCAAAGTACAAAGAAATAAATAATCTTTTCAAGAAATAAAGTTCAAAATCAAAATACGATTCGAACTTTATTTTGAACTGTTCCATTGTTTCACTAAGTATATAATATTAACAATAACAAAAATAAAAACCCCTGCGTCTGTTTGGCTGAGAGCGACAAGCTCAAAAAATACTGAACGGGTTTTGATGTGGTTTTCGCTTTCAGTTTGATATTCTTCCAAGCATAGTTTATTTAGATTTAGATTAGTCGCTTCACGAGCTTTACGGTGAAGGAAAACATCGTGAGGAAACCTGCATACGTCTGAGAAGAAATTCAAAGGCGTATGTATAGTCGTGCTTGAGTAACGGCGATGGACTCGCCATCTGTCACGTTGGCACTTAATATACCTCTGGCGGAAAGTGGGTGTGTGGGTATTACCTATACACCTCTGCCTACCCCTTCGGGGACCCATGTGGGAAGGCGTGAGGATATGTTATAGTTTATTTATAAAAAAAGACCCTCTAGTAAACATAACTCAAGATGCTGCAGATACAACCTGCAGTTTCACATGAACTAGTATGAAATCCTACCCTAAATGGACATAGGGAGGTCACTTCGAAAACATCAAAGTTAATTTGTTTATTTAGAGACACCCGTAAAGTGCTGCCTTCGAATAATTAAGGGCTGCCTTCGAATTATTTATTTATTTAAAACTGTATTCTAAAAACTCCCATATGTTTTCGAACAATTTTCTAACTTCGCAACGTTTTGAAACCTTGTGAATATTACATATGCATTGTATTTTCAAGAAAAAATCTTCTACATAAGTCATGTTAGATTGTGATAGTTGACTTTAGGTAGGTAGGTAACTGCTTGAAGTGATGACGTGGAAGGCCAATAAGAAGATGGAGGGATGAACTAGTTTTGCACATGAATTAGTCGAAAAATAGCTCGATTGCGGGGGATAGGGAAGAGGAGGGAGGCTTTTGCCAAACAATTCTGTTTTTATAAATGAAAAGAAAGAATTATGACAAACATACTACTACCAAGTTCGTAATTTAAGCTACATATTTATTTAGAAACTTTTATCTTAAATATATTCAAATCACCACTCTGAGAGTAATAACTGAAAGGACATAGAATAATTAGAAATATCTAAAGATATTAAAATAAAATTAAAGGTTTACTATTGAAACTATTTGGCTGCCATTTTTGTCAGTAAAATAATTTATTTAAAACAAATTCATATATCCTCACACCTGAACATAAGGGTCCCCGAAGGGGTAGGCAGAGGTGTATAGGTAGTACCCACACACCCACTTTCCGCCAGAGATATATTTGAGAGCCAACGTGACAGATGGCGAGTCCGTCGCTGTTACTCAAGCACGACTATACATACTTGCTTCTCAGACGTATGCAGGTTTTCTCTCGATGTTTTCCTCCAACGTAAAGCTCGTGGTGTGACTAATTCTTAAGTTCTGAAAAACTCATTGCTACAGGTATTGGTATTTAAAACTGAACGCAAAAATCCAATTCGTGGTACACCATTTTATCTAAGAAAGCAATTTTCTTTCCAACTTACTCTTATATACGTGTCCTTACGTAAAAGTATCTTATATTATAACAGAGAAAGGCATTCCTTAACCCTATACAGACATTATATGCCGTGCGGCAGTCAGTTACGGCTCTGTAATATGAAACACAATCCCCAAATCCCGAAAAAGATTCTATTTTCCCGGAGGAAAGGTTACTTATGACAGTTATATTGTCATTAAGCGCATATATGACTATGCGTTGGTTTGGCGGCCTTTTGTAATAAAAATACATACTCTCATATTCTCTTCGAATGTGAAGAGAAGGGAAGTATGTGCACTGAATGTATTTGGATTGGAAGCAAGAATACATTCTGGACGGCCGTCTGGTCTAATGGTTAGCGCTCCTGACTGCGAAACCTAACGACGCGGGTGCGATTCCCGCTGAGGGCAGATACTTGTGTGATGAACACGAACATTTATACCTTAGCCTTGGAATTCCTATGTATTTACGTATATATATATATATAATATTATGCATTTAATTTCCCTTAACAAGAACCGTACACTTCCAACTACCAAATTAATTATCTAGATATTAATGTAGGTATTCCATCCAATGGTTGTCTGGAAGAGATCGCCGAGTGCGATAAGACCGCCAATTGTACTTTTTGCATATGATGTACTATCTAAATTAAATATAGTGTACAATAAAGCATATATAAATAAATAAATAATCACCTGTCTTCAAAGCATCAAGGACTTATTTGCAAGTCGCAAAGAGACAGAATCGAGAATCAGGGTTTGTTTATATCTTGATGTAATATTATTTTATAATGCAAGAGACTTGCTTCGTACGTGATTTCCTTCGGGGGTTGATCCTGGCTCCGGTCTTAAGTCGTTGGTAAATCCATATCTAGCCAAGCGCGAGTTGACTTTGCACGAAACATTTGTTGGAAATGGCAGCACTTTAAAGTTAGTATAAGTAAGTTGGCCGTAAGCATTTCTATACTTTTTTATTATTTATTTATTTAGTATTATGAAGAGGAAAGATTTGATTGTTTGTTTGTTTGTATTGAATAGGCTCCGAAACTACTGGACCGATTTGGAAAATTCTTTCGCCATTGGAAGGCTACACTCACCTTGAGTGACATAGGCTATATTATCTTTTATAAAAAAATCTTATGTCCACCCGTGCGAAGCCGGGACGGACCGCTAGTTATACTATAAAAGTGGCAAACAGACGCATCCAAAATTGATAGTAAGCGGTTACCTTACCCGACGTGATACATTTAACAAACCCCCATGTCACAGCACCGTCCACGGGCTTTCTTTAGGTATGTAATTAATTGCCTCGACTTGGGAATTCGGGTCAGATAACTGCGAGCCGATTGTTGAACTAAAAGTTGGTCCTTTTTAGTGTTGAAAGACAATTTGATACCTTAACTCTTTTGTTTAAAGTCGACAGTTCAGTACTAAAACAACAACGTCAACGGGCGCGCCTTGATCTTTATTGTCATTGTAGAATCCAAATTAAGACTTTATATTGTTTATTGTAGGGTTAAATATCGCCGGTTTACTTTTGTATTGCCTGTGCCGCTCTATATAAATGGACTTTAAATTAGGAATTTACTTAATTGCCGGTTTCAAATTACTCTCCCCACTGCCCGAGTTTTAAAGAGGAACTTCGAGAGAACAATAAAACATTTAGTTTTGATAATATCGAATTATATGCGTATACCATTCGGCAGAATCTTCAAAACGCAGCAGTGACGATCAATTTGTAATTTCATAAACATTCGCGCGTACGTTGCCATATAAATACCATTAACATGGCAGCCCCGGAAGAACGGGTTTCGATCATTATCTGTTTAATACATCGATGTGTGATTTTTCACGTGTTACCGAAATCTGTGTCAATTTCCTTCAATAGACTCCTTTCGGCTGGTAAAATAAATTAAATCTTTCTATTTGCTGTGTTTGTACGCACTACTTACTACTGATTAATTTTTGATGGATTTTGGTAAAGACATAAATTGACTCTCGATGTTCATATCCTCGGTTGAATAATTGGAACGTGTTTAGCCCACGTTCTCTTGCAGACACTTTCGCATTGTATGAATCTATATCTGCTTCATTCAACCTTCGTTCAATTCAATTGTAAGCTTAATAAAATAGGTTCATTGCACTTGCAAGCAATGCTTGCTTTATTTATTCATACGCCTCAAGGGGAACAAGTTACGCATGATTCACAAGATGCAGCTACACTAATTACACGCAACGTTTGTCGTTGCGTAAGACGCTAATCAACTTCATTTAACTCACTATTAATTACTACTGTTGTAGTTTGTTTCCATTGAAACGGTAGCTACTTTCTCATGACCCAGTCGAAGCCTAGTGCAGGCGAGATAAAAATGTATGTGCAAGAATAAGTTCCAATAAATGTTATTTATTATATAAATATGTAATGTATTTTACACGTGGAGTTTATTCCTACATGGAGAAGGTAGAGCGATTAGAGCGCCACTTCTAGCCTTACGGACCTCCTTCAATTCATCCACATAAATCAGTCATGATGAAATTAGGCATTATCACTTAATATTGCCGGGCAATACAGTTTTGTTTCAAGTTTTATCTATGTATTTAGTTTTAATGACACATCATTGCGATACGCGTATCGGGAACACGGCTTCTTCTTCATCTTTGGGACCTTATCTTTTCAACGATAACCAGCTTTGCGACCCGCTATGGCTATACCTCTTTGGCGGTATGTATTTATTTTATTATATATTAAACTAGAGCCGTGGTGGCCGAGTGGTTCGAGCAGTTGCCTGCGACGCAAAGGTCGTAAGTTCGAATCCCGACTGTACCAATGAGTTTTTCTGAACTTAAGTACAGTGATTAGTCACACCACGAGCTTTACGGTGAAAATCGAGGGAACCTGCATACGTCGGAGAAGAAATTCAAAGGCGTATGTATAGTCGTGCTTGAGTAACGGCGATGGACTCGCCATCTGTCACGTTGGCACCTAATATACCTCTGGCGGAAAGTGGGTGTGTGGGTATTACCTATACACCTCTGCCTACCCCTTCGGGGACCCTTGTGGGAAGGCGTGAGGATATATGTATTATTATTATTATATTAAACTACAAGAAAACTCGAAACCGAGCACTTATGAAGAGACTGGTGAATGCGGGGGCGAAATGCGTATGTAAATGTCTTTTGCATATCAGCATAGACATGACAGATGGCGAGTCCGTCGCCGGTTCATAAGCACGTTCTTGAATAAATTCATATACCTACATATTTTTTTCCTGCCGATGATTTTATTCACCTTCAAAGTTGAATCTCCATTCTTCTCTTATATATATCTTAACATCTATGTTATTTATGTAAATAAAAGACAGATGTCCAGTCAGAGTTGCGCCAATCAGCTTGTGCCAATGTATTTACGCCATTACACAGTCTGCTCCGGCGCACCTGCCACCATATGTAAGATGGCGTCCACACGATCGCGCGAAAAATATTCGCATTTAAAAGCAAGTTTGAGAAAAAATCCAAGATATCTATAATAGCTGTAGGTTCTTGAGTAACGGCAATGGACTCGCCATTTGTCACATTGGCACCTAAAATACCTATATTTCCGGTGAAAAGTTGGTTCTAGGTACACACCTCTTCCTACCCCTTCGGGGACCCTTCTGGGGGCGTGAACCTTTCCTATATAATACTTTTCGGTTCTCGAGTGAAAATAACAAAATTGTAGGCACTTTTGTTGTTCAGATATTATGGTAATAATTTACTTGGGATTTGCATGGACCGCTTCAATATGAGTTGGATGCTCGTTGAATAATGAGCAAGGATTGTGTTATTTTGTAAAGCTTATAATAACTAAAGTTGTATTTTTATTGCGTTCGTTTTGTATATATTAAACCCGAGTCCCTCACGGATAGGCAGAGAAACTATGTTCATCCACATTCATCAGTCTCCATCTATTTAATACGTTAGTTTTGTAACAATAAATAATATATCCTCACGCCTTCCCACAAGGGTCCCCGAAGGGGTAGACAGAGGTGTATAGGTAATACCCACACACCCACTTTCCGCCAGAGGTATATTAGGTGCCAACGTGACAGATGGCGAGTCCATCGCCGTTACTCGAGCACGACTATACATACGCCTTTGAATTTCTTCTCAGACGTATGCAGGTTTCCTCTCGATGTTTTCCTTCACCGTAAAGCTCGTGGTCTGACTAATCACTGTACTTAAGTTCAGAAAAACTCATTGGTACAGGCGGGATTCGAACTTGCGACCTTTGCGTCGCAGGCAACTGCTCGAACCACTCGGCCACCACGGCTTCTTAGTTTTGTAACTAATTGATATATGGAAGATTTTCATACTACAAAGGCAAGAAAAACTTGTGACCCCAGACGATAGAAGTGATGCTAATGCAAGAAATAACCCCAAAACTTATTTAAAATGGACGGACTATAACCACAACAACAGAGGCCGGAATTGCATATATTGACAATTGAATGGATGGTACTACGCGATTGGAAGCGGTTACCGTAACATATAGGCAATATACCTGAGATATTGCTCCTGACTGCGAAAGTTGAGGTTGCGGGTTCGAATCCCGCTGAGGGCAGATATGTGTGATGAGCACGAGTATTTGTAGGTACCTTAGTCTTGGATGTCCTATTCATTTATGTATACATAAACCTATCGATATAAGTAAATATATCGTTCTCTAGTTCTTATTTGGGACTAGGTCAATTTGTGAGGAAGTGTCCTAGCTATCTATTATTATTATTTTTAGTTATAATACGTGGGTTGGCCATTTCGTTACTACAAGTAATATTGTATAACAGAAATGTAATGAACAATGTATAAATATTTCACCATACGCCCAAGTGACAGTAACGAAACGGTCAAGCCACATGTATTTTGACTAAGGTAAGGCAGTTAGGGTTTCGGAGCCATAATCTCATAGCAATATTTTACACGAAAAATGTTCTGGTGGGACTTTTAGGTATCTTTATTAATGCTTAACTTCAAATGCAGATGTACATGAATATGTTAGGGGAAGTGTGCCACGCCGCTGTCGCAGGAGCGCAAGGCCTACGATGTCCTTTCAAGGCGCGCTTTTCAAAAGGCGACCCCATTTTGAACACGCTTTAAATAATGGATAAGTTTTACTCATTACGGGTACATACGAAAGCTTTGATCTATTTACAAAGTTGTAGGAGAAGAGAGAGAAGTTGGAGAAGGGTACTAGCTAAGGAATTGTATTGACTTATGGAATCCGTATTGAATAGGTAATTATCGCAATAGAAGATTACGTTTAGAAGAAGAATATTTACTTTTGATTATAGCTAGTACCATCCACGAAGACGCGCCCCACTATTATTTCTTACAGTTTATTGTGTAAGTGTGCAACCTTCCACTAATGTATAAGTATTATCCGTACACACTGATTACTTATAAGTGCACACACACACACTACAATTAATAGACTCGGGTCATAGTAGCCGTAGCCCGCGACCCCCTCGACTAGAAATTTGTGGGGCGCGTCTTCGTGGATGACACTATCTGTAAACTATTGAAGAGTTCTCGTGCTTAGTTAAAAAAAAACAATTAATTACGCAGGTATCCTGATAATATTATAAATGCGAAAGTTTGTGAGGATGTTTGTTAACCGTTTTGTTAAATCAGCATAAAAGACCATAGACCTTTAATATAGGGTAGATACATTAACTACTTACTCAGATCAAACACGTCGTAGCTCAAAGCCCGCTTTGCGGTATCTTCATTGTATATTTTTATCAGATAGTTTATTAGAGAGCGGAGCGGTTACCGTTTTTTAATAGTTTTAATCGCTACTAGTCTAGTCATAGCCAACGTGTACATTTGAATAAATTAACGACCCGTTGGCTGAACTTCTCTGGGCCTTCTCTCATAATTCAGTCAACGGGTCAACGGGCGAAATTTATTATAATTCATCTGTATTTATACCCAACAGCCTTAAATTGTCATTTAAGTCCTTCAAATGTGTGTTATAATATGCCTACACTTAGATTACTTT